>JBBPBX010067906.1:0-13186 GCA_038048925.1 Garcialebias charrua | reverse complement strand
CACATACCTTGACGCTTTTCTAACAACTGGGTTTACTATCGGAACATCTTCAAGGCACTTATCAACAGGCACATGGAGTGAAGAAACCCTATTCACATAATGAACATAGATGTACCGCCACTTCTTCCAATTATTACAGAAAACTCTTTACATAAAACTGAACAGAATCATAACAGCAATAGTCGTACTAAGTAACGGGTTAATTTGTAAACCGATATATGATGAAATGCAAATAGCAGGTGGGCTGGCCGGGGAGAGGGTATGAAGGTGGGTGGGGGAGTCAGTGGTTTTTTTTAAAGAAAATTTTCAGAAAATTTTGAATAAAGTAGATGTGATTTCCTGCATTTTGGTGTATTTTAACAGGCTGTTAAAATGGTAAATTGAGCATTTTGCCATCCAATGGCATTTCGGTGTATTTTAACAGGTTGTTGAACATCTATGGATCCCCTAGCACCGGCATGCAGACCCCCGGGGGTCTGGGGACCCCAGTTTGAGAACCACTGGTTTAAACAATAAAACATAACACCCATGAATGCACGTGTGTGTGGAGCAAACGTTAAAATAAAGCAGGTATCAAACGTAAAAATATAAAATAAATGAAAAAGAAAACTATATGTGTACATTTCTCTTATCAGAGCTTTCACTTCCTGTAAGTGCACCTGTAACGTCTGCACACCACACAAGCTTCTACAAGTGCCAATTTAATACTCTACTAGAGAATATTCTGAAAGTTTATTGCCTTCTTGGAATATACATGTTTAATCAATCCAGTGCTCCAAGAAGTGGAAGACTGTATTTTTTCCTCTCTTCAAAAGTTCACATGGATCATGTGCAGGAATGTGCGAGGACTGAATGGAGCAGGACACAGGTCAGCTAATGCAGTGGTGTAATGACAAAAGGGAACACTACCCAACAGAATAAACTCCCTGATTCTCTGTTAAATATGCCACTTTAATCCAGGACAGCCAGAAACATCTACCTGATGAGACTTAACATACAATAAAAATGGATGTTGCACAAATTGTTTCACTTTTTTGACCTCTGGTGTCACTTGAAGGTTCACCAGTGTTCTTCTAAAGATACCGCTGAGGCTCTCAATTAAATATGATCTATCACAGACTGAAAATAAAATCTTTATCTGTGTGCTCTAATATCCCCAACACGAAGATGTGTCAGGAAACCTGCAGGGGTGGACATGTAGGCTTTCCTAGGAATGACAGGGTCTGTTGGAGAGGAACCCCACCCTCGCTTTCTCCAGCATGCCAACACAGAGGAGAGTGGGCAGCTCTGAGACGGCAGCCTGCCGTGGGCACTGCCAGGCTTAAAGCTGCCCTGTCGTCATCAGAGGCTTGCAGAAAAGAACACTGAGATTCACAAAAAATAAGAGAGAGAGAGAGAGGAGGGGGATCGTTGCATTTAAATCCTCTCTCAACGCCCCCACATGTTTTAGCAAAGCATAAAAATCATTCACGGAGAGAGAGAGAAAGCAAAAAAGATGGAAGGAAATAGAGGAAACAGCTATTAACGGCAGTAAGCAAGCTCAAGAGATCATAGTGAGGCAGCTCTAATCGCAGTAATGGTTTAAACCCTCATTCCATCCACCAGATGCAAGAATTGTCTCCCCAAAAACAAGACTTTTGAAATCCCCAAAATGTGCCCTGTGGCCATGGTCCCTGCTAAAAAAGAACAAACCTCTGAAAGCGTCTCCAATTTTAGAGTAACTACTGTATGTGGCAAAGACAGCAGCTGCGGTCGGTCTTCTTCACCAACACTACATTAGTGAAAAATGACCAAAAAAGCCACAAGTTAAAATAAGAAATGTTATAATATGCAACACCATACAATATTATCTTAGTTAAGAATTTAAATGTAGCAGCATGAAAAGTTGCAAGGATGAATATGAGACAAGTCTGAAACTAACAAGCTATTAAAATGTAATAAATAAATAAGATTAGACAAGAGGTACTGGTAAAATATGTCCTGCAGTTGAATAATATTTGACACTTTTAGCTTGTTTTTTTTAAACAAATCTATTAAGAAACTTAAACAGTACTTTAATAATTAAATCATTTTTATGCTATTAATGCTTAGAGTATTTTTAGTTAACGTTTTTCTTAGTTCCTATCTTAGATCTTATTACTGTTTTTCTTTACATTTTAATACATTTGTTGGATGTAACTAAGACCCTGTGTACACAATTTTGTTCCACCACAGGTACCACATGGAATGGCAAATAAAGAACCTTGAATCCTTGAAAAATATTTGAAGAATTAGCTTTGTTGCCACAGAGCTAAATATGTTCTGATATTTTAAATCTTTCCTGTACAATAAAAATTTAAACGTTGTTAGTTTTTTCTCACAGACATGCAGAGTTTAGTTTCAGGGATTTTGCGTTTCCTCTCGCCTACTTTGCTGCTTCTCCAAAGAAATGGTTAAAATGATGACCTCACGTACAGTATACTGTGTGTTGCTTCTGCTGAATACCTATTTCCTTTAAAAAATTGGTATAGATCTTATATTTGTGTTGACTAAAACACTGAAAGTCTTTATTCTAAAATAAAGATAAAATAATGATATTCTGGGGAATTATATTTTAATATGTTCACAGCATGATTTTCCGTGTTTGATAAAAGCTTTTACGCAACATTGCTAAATGTATGAATGCTTGAATGAACACATCAAAATATGTGGTACAAGATCAGGCACAAAATAATCTGTTTTAACAGCAAGTAAAAAAGATTTTACGTTCAACAAAGATACACAAAGTAAAATATTGGTGCAATTACACATGAAAGAAAAAAAAAGACTGATTTGTAATCAGTTGTGTTGTTTCAAAAACACAGACATTAAGTCAGAAAAGGAATTTAAGATTTTTAAGATAAGATCAAGATTTTTAACAGGTTAAAATTGTGTTTTTTAATCTATAGCCTTCAAGTCTTGCAAAGGGGCTGCATTTCCAGCATATAACTTTCAAACATGTCTTTGTAGACACTGATTAACCCATAAGAGTTTTTTATTTTCATCTTAACTTTAAATCAAGCCATGTTCCTGCTCAGTCCCATTAGCCAAAACATAACCCACTCATACCAAAGCGTAATGTTTTTGAAGCGTTAGTGACGAAAATGTCTAAAAATGCTCCAGCAATACACACGGCAGGTTTCCATAGCACACAAGTTCCATCAGAGAACAGTAGCTCTCAAAGTTGGACCCAGAAATCTGCAGTTTCTGTGGCCCTTTGCTTTTGTTTTTGGTCATGTGTGCATATTTAGAAGCAGGTTTATGGGACTACTGCCCACTGTGTTTCATTACAATTAGTCAGCAGGCACGCATCCCGTCCCAGTAATGAAGTGGGTGTTGCAGTGGGTGGATTTAAACGGCCACTATTCTGTATTCTGGCTGCAAGGGCTGAGCGGTGGAGAAAAAGCAACAGTGCGGGCAGCATGGCAGGGTGACAGAAAGCGAGATGGACCAGCAGACCAACCACAGAACCACGAACCTTCAGTATAGTGTGTCTTTACATAAGTGTCAGGAAAAATGGAGAATCACATTTCAAAGCCCAGTAAATAAAGTTTGTATTGATTAAATCTAACATGTAATCTGTTTTGCTGTCTGACACTGATTCTAGCAATAAAAAAGAATCCTGTAAGACAGCATTCCCGATAATACGACCATAGATCAAATGGAGTTTGGGCAAGAGAAGGGCAATAGATCATGTTCAAGCCAGACTGCTTAGCTCTGGAATTCGAATACTCGCCCTTAAATCTTGGTGGCTTTCAATTTAAGTTTTCAATTTACAGATGTGGGATTTTCTGCAGGTGTTCAGAGGACTGGGGTGTGCATCTGTTTCAATCTGCTGGGCCCAAAATAATTAAAACCACACCAAATATAAGCTACTGACAAATAAATAAAAAATAAACAAAGCTCCCCTGAATGAATCTTCATCAGAAGATGACATGTACATCTTCAGATTGTTTATTCATGTGCTTTACAAATAACGTAATGTACATTACAATGCATTACCTTTCTTATGATCTGAACATAACATTCTGGTACTTTACAACTTTTTAAAATTGTCCTATTGTATTCATAATTTTTGAGTGGCGTATGCTCCTGTTGAATAGTAATTATAAAATTATATTTATTAATATTACATGATCTATAATCATGTTTGATTTGAAGGTAATATATTATAAAATGGTGTTATTCCTAAACTCAACACTAAATATAGTTTTGCTAACTGTCGACTGCATCTCTGTTATCAACAGCTGACAGGAGGACTGAGTTGTATTATTTGCAACTTTGATATTATTTTCACTGAAAACAAACTGAAGGACACCGAAGTGCATGACCAACTTTACAGTTTACGTTAATGACATTCCTGAGTGCACAAAGAGTAACCTTTGTTCAACAGCTTGGTTATGGGCTTTCAAGAAGTAAAGGTGCTACTACCACCTTGTGGCGATGGAGATTACATCAGACAACACATGCAGATAACACACAGGTATAAAGTGACATTACATTTGGTCAAAACTAGAGATGCTGACATTTTCTTTTTCTTTTATTATAAAAAATAATTCATTCAAAATTATTCACAATTCAATGTATATTGTACATACATACATCAAAGTTCTATAATGTCCTTCATGTAACAAAAATGATTTTTTTTTTTACTTTAGACGTCTGTTATTTCCAATATTCCAAATGATTCAAGTGGTCCAAAGATGTCTTCACACAGTTGCTTGTCCACACAATACAAAGTTCTACAGTGTCCTTGCATCATTCCAATGAACAGTTTCCAGCGATCCAGGGATTTATTTTCATAGAGCTTAAAGTTCCTGCAGGTGTAGATGGAGTGTCTGGTAACTGACAGTATGATATTGCAGAGGAGATAGTGATTGTGGTTTTGTCGTTGATAGGATTTCTGAAGTCCAAAGAGTCTCATCCAGTTCCATTCTTTGTCGTTCTGGGGTTTAATATTGCAGACGTTTTCCAGTAAGTCTCTGATCTTGTCCCATAAGATGGTGCAGCCAGTACAGCAGAGGAACAGGTGCTCTAATGTCTCGGGCTCTGAAAGACAAACTGTGCAATCTCTGCTAAATTTTTCTTTATTGATTTGGTGCAGGATGACGCCAGTAAATATTCTCCTGTGTCTTAACAAAAAATCTGTATTGTTTGCTTGTTTGTGACTGAACTTAATGTGTAAATTTGACCAAATATCATGGACTGATGGATTTTGAAATATTTCAGACCATTTTTTGTTTGCAGTAGGTTCTTGAACAATTTGTGAAATTAGAATGTTGTACCATATTTTTGTTTTGACAACTTGAACTTCTGTTTTCTTGTCACCAAGCAAAAGGAAGAAAGATGGGGCGTCATCCTGCACCTCCTGATGTCGTCTCCTCCCTCCAAAGATTGAGGACCAATGGAATGGTAAAGCAGTTTGAATTTTTTCGCATTTCTTTATCAATGTGTCCTTTCTGAATGGGATGTTTGCTCTTGTAAAATGACTGAGGACCATGTTGATGTCCACTGTCCCTCGATCATCCAGAATCTGCCCAAAGGTGTGAATACCAGCTCCCCTCCAGGATGGGAGATCTAGCGTCCTGCCCTCACAGACCACTTCAGGGTTGTTGAAGATCGGCAGCGAGAGATGAGATCGGTACTGAACGCTTGTGGTTAAGAAAGGTCTGACTTTGTTCCAAGATTGTAGAGCTTCTGAATGTAGTTCACCGATTTGTGATATTTGTGACAGGGATGAAATGGAGCATAGATTGAAAATGTTTTTGGTTCCGAATGAATTCAAGGATGCTTGAAAATAATCATGCCATGTATGTCTGGTTGATGATGTTAAAAAATTTGTGATGAGTTTGATTCTTAAGGCTTGTTTTTTGGATGTGATGTCAATTAAATTGAGTCCTCCCTTTTGATACGGAGCGATGATTGTTTTATGTGCAATCATATTTCTTTTTTGTTTCCAGATAAAATTTGAAATTTCACCATTTAGTTTGTGCAGAACTGGATTTGGGAGGTCACATACACTGAGAGGGTATATGATTTTAGAGATGACTAAACTGTTTACAATGATTATTTTTCCTTTGATTGTTAATTTCCGTTGTCTCCATAAATTCAGCTGTTTTTGAATTTTGGTTATGACATTTTTCCAGGTCTCATCTCTCGCTACCTCTTGCTGCTTTCCAAGGTGCACGCCCAGGACCTTAATGGTGTCCCCCACCTCCCTGAAGACCCACTTGCCTGGTGTCCAAACCATCCCACCACAGTACATGATTTCTGATTTTGAAAAATTAACTGTTGCTCCTGATGCTGAACCATAAGTGTTTAAATGTTTCATGACCAGCTCTAAACTTTCTTCATTTTTTACTGTAATTGTTGTGTCATCTGCGTATTGGAAGATTTTACTGATGTTTCCTAATGGAGATTGTATTCCTTGAATGTCTTTGTCCTGTTTGATTAGTATGGCGAGGGGTTCGGCCACCAGGCTGTAGAGCAGGGAGGACAGAGGACACCCCTGTCTGACTGATCTCTGTAAACTGAAAAAATTGGTGAAGTGACCATTGCATTTGATTTTACTTTCAGAATTCAAATATAACAGCTGTAGTTTTTTAATGAATGTCTGTCCAAAACCAAATTTGTTTAAAACTGTCCATAAGAAATTGTGCTCTACTCTGTCGAATGCTTTACTGAAATCTACACTTAAGAGGATGCCTTGAGTGGAGGTCATTGACTGGATGGTGTGTTGGATTGAGAGGATAGTATCTGATATGTTTCTTTGTGGAATGCCATATGCCTGTGAAGAACTGACAATATTTCCTACTATTGATTTTAGCCTGTTTGATAGTATTTTTGCATAAATTTTATAATCTGTATTTAAAAGGCTTATTGGTCGGTAGTTTTCAAGATTGTTTCTATTTCAGAGTCAGAGTCAGAGTCAGAGAGAATTTATTGTCATTTGCACCGCATGTAGTACATGTGTTGAAAACGAGATTATGTACACAGGGTCCCAGTTACATCCAACAACAAATGCAAGAGAAAAACAATAATAACATCTAGGATTAACTAAGAGAGACATCAGCTAGTAATACACTAAGCCCTAATGTAGTAGAAAAACATCATTATAAACAGCAGCACGAACATGAGTCATTATGAGCAGATGGTCACAGATGAACGCAGCAACAAGAAACAGATCAGTATCAACATGATGTGACATTTTGCAGTGTTTATTCTTATTATTTATTTATTCATGAGTCTGACAGCCTCAGGGTAGAAGCTGTTCCTCAGTCTAGTGGTTCTACATTTGATGCTCCTCAACCTCCGTCCCGAGGGGAGTGGTGCAAAGAGTGAGTGTGCTGGGTGAGTGAGGTCTTTCATGATGCAGGTGGCTCTTTTTCTGCATCTGGAGGTGTAAATGTCTGTGATGGTGGGGAGACTGACTCCCACAGACTTCTGTGCAGCCTTCACCACTCTCTGTAGAGCTTTCCTCTCTGCAACTGTGCAGCCTCCATGCCACACGTTGATGCTGGAGCACAGGACGCTCTCCACTGCACACCTGTAGAACGAGGTGAGGACTGAGCTTCTCAGACCAGCTCGTCTCAGCCGTCTGAGGAAGTAGAGTCTTTGATGTCCTTTCTTGATCAGGCTGGTGGTGTTATTGCTCCAGCTGAGGTTATCATTCAAGTGTACACCCAGGTACTTGTAGCTGGAGACCACCTCCACCGCAGATCCACCTATATACAGTGGGGTGTGGGTGTGTTTGTTCCTTCTGAAGTCCACAATCATCTCCTTCGTCTTCTTCACATTCATGTGAAGGTTGTTCTCTTTGCACCAGCTCTCCAGGTGTTCCACCTCCTGTCTGTAGCTGGATTCATCATTGTTTGTGATGCATCCCACCACAGCTGTATCATCTGCAAACTTAACAATATGACAGCCTGGATGTGTGGCTGTACAATCATATGTGAGCAGAGTGAACAGAAGAGGGCTCAGCACACATCCTTGAGGAGAGCCAGTGCTGAGGGTGATGGTGGAGGAGGAGAAGTTGTGGATCTTCACGGACTGTGGTCTGTTTGTTAAGAAGTCTAGTACCCAGTTACAGATGGAGGGGCTTAGTCCAAGTGTAGATAGTTTGTCTATCAGAGTTTGGGGGATCATGGTGTTGAAGGCAGATGTGAAGTCCACAAAGAGCAGACGCACGTATGAGTCCTTCTGATCCAGGTGGGTGAGAGCAGTGTGGACCACAGAGGAGATGGCGTCCTCTGTTGATCGGTTCTCGCGGTATGCTCCCTTGTCTTTGTATAAAATGGTGATGATGCCCTGTGAAAAAGTCCGAGGCGTGCACCCTGTTTGCTCCATGACAGTGAAAACTTTGAATAATATTACACTAATTTGTTCTTTGAACTGTTTGTAAAATTCAGCAGTGATGCCATCTTGTCCAGGACTCTTATGCTGGTTTAGTGTCTTTATGGCTAGTTGGATTTCTTCTATTGTTACTGGAGCGTCGCAGCAGAGACTGTCATCTTTAGAGAGTGAGGAGTGGATCACACCAGCAACCTTTTCTATTGTTTCTTGAGGAATGTTTCTGCTAGTGTACAGGTCACTATAAAAACACTGAATAGTTTCCAGAATGCCTGTTATATCTGTTTCTTTTTGTCCTTTGTCATTGATCAATTCAGTTATTTTTGAATTGATTTGTTTATGTTTTTCTAGTCCTAAAAAGAAAGCTGTAGATTTTTCTCCATCTGATAAATATTTGGCTTTACTACGAATTATGGCTATATTATCGGGCATGTTCAAGGTGGTATGGCTATAAACGAGGAGCTGATTCACAAATAGGACTTTTAAAGGATCATAACAAACAAAGACTAAACTTATGCAACCAGAAGTTGTAACACAGCTAGCTATAAGCATTACACTTTAATTTAATGATTAAGCATACAATGTACTGTATTTTTCCCTGTATAAGTTGCAGATATTTGCATAAATTTGCATGCCCTGTGACTTATACAGCGAAGCGGCTTGTGTTTTTTCCCCCTGTTCTATGAAATACTATTTATAAATGTTTTATGAATTTTTATTCATAAATGTTTTATGAAATATTAGTTATACAGGATTGAGAGATCGGCAAACCTTCAAAAGAAATCACAACTCAAGAGACTTCACACAGGAAACTATTTTCTGCTTAGAACAAATGCTCTTTATTTTGCCACAGAAAATCAGTGTTAATTTTGACAGCTATTTTTAATTTAGTTTTAGTCTTAGTCATGTGACTAAAACATCATTTAGTTTTAGTCATTACTTAGTCATCAGAATTTTTTTTGTTTTAGTCTAATTTTAGTTGACAAATCAATGAAAACATTTAGTCGACTAAATCTACAGTCAATTAAGTCGACTAAGTTATACATAGTAAAAACTTTTCATCAATTCTCTGTAGTTACTAAAACAAAACAATGTTTTAACCATAATATTAATATTAATATGCAATACATACAACAACAAATAAAACTTTTTTCAAACATTATTTGTCTAACCTTGCTTTTAACAGTAAAACTACAAGCAGTACTTGAATCCAGTGTTAATTTTGACAGCTATTTTTAATTTAGTTTTAGTCTTAGTCATGTGACTAAAACATCATTTAGTTTTAGTCATTACTTAGTCATCAGAATTTTTTTGTTTTAGTCTAATTTTAGTCGACAAATCAATGAAAACATTTAGTCGACGAAAAATAATTAGTCGACAATTAGTCGACAAAATTAACACTGCAGAAAATCAATAGCAAGCAAGCAAACAAGAAACACACTTGCATCCCAAACTTCATACAATGATTAACACTTAAATAAATACTCTTACCGTTTGACACCAGAGTGGATTGGAGAGCCGTTTTCAATCCCAAAGGCAGAGTGGGCGTTAAAACAAACGGGCGATTACTCATCCACGGCAAACTCTGACTTTGGGGGTCCAGGCTGTCTCCTTTTATTCCTTTTTAGATAAGGATTGTGTGCGGGGCAGGGTGGGCCAAAACCTTGCCACCAGACAATCACCCAGTTTCAACAGGAACTGCTGGACATTATCTCAGGAACTGGAGTATCTCCCCCTCACCTCTAATCAAACTGTTAGAACAAAACTCCGGAGATGATGAGATCAATAAACTGATTATTCCTGTGATGATGAAATCAGCACAGTTTAACTTCTTATCTCCCAGCTCCCTGGTAGTGTGACAGATATAGGGGAAGTTCTTCCCTTGAAATTACACACAATGTTTGGACATTTCAGACTGATCAGAGAACAAACTTATTCATCATTATTCACCCATGTTTATAACCCAATTTTTGGCTGAGATCTGACAATTTCCTTCATTCTGACATGGGAAATATTGAACACTACCATTTCAGCCACTAGAGCAGGGGTGTCAAACATGCGGCCCGGGGGCCGGATCCGGCCCGCCAGGGGGTTTTAGTTGGCCCGCGGATAAATCTGAATTATTTTAAAAAAGAATAAACGCTATTTTCTTAAAAACCTGCAGTTCCTATGTTGTCCACTAGAGGCGCTGTGTTTTAGTCAGTTCCTATGTTGACCTACTCAAACCGGGTGCCTCTAGGACCCAGGGGCGCTGTGTTTTAGTATGGGAGACGTAGCAGATAGTAACCGGAGCTGCTCATTTTCCCTTTGTCCGTGTGCGCAGCAAGTGTTCATCCTGATGTGAAACAGTACAAAAACAAGATTTCAGGGTTGCTGAGGGAGTTTGAGAAACGATTTCAGGTCTTTAGAAGAATAGAATATATCTTTATTGACATTGCACCAGGGCACAATACAACATGATTAAAATTACGCACACTCGTCTTAAAAGATGGGCCGAGTGCACGAAGCCACGGCGCCGCCACAAAGGCGAACTCGAGACAGAATTTGCAGTTTTTTGCTCACCATTCACAGTCAAAGCTTCTGATGTGCCTGTTGACATGCAACTTGAAATCATTGATTTGCAGTGTGATGTAGAATTGAAGGACAAATTTATCTCTGTGGGCTTGCCACATTTTACAAGTATCTCTTACCAAGCTATCCTAAACTGACAGCACTGGCTGCAAAAATGTTGTCCATGTTTGGGACTACCTACCGTTGTGAGCAAGGTTTCTCACTAATGAACATTAATAAAACAAAGCTACGCTCAAAGCTCAATTTGTATGTTCACAATTGCTTTCTAGATGTGGAAAAAGGATTTAAAATTCATTCATTTCTAAATTTTGATGGGTTTGATGCATTTTTAACATGCAGGAAAACAGTTTGTTGACTAAATGTTTTAAAACAGGCAATCACTGATCAGTTTTTTTAACGTGTAATGCACTTAAATAAATGTTAAACTGAGTAAAAGTGTAAAAGGACAATTAATTTAATGTAAATATTTTTATAATTTATTTATTCTTTGCACTAATACAAAGAACAAAAGCTCCATACAGCTCCAACCACCCCAGACAGCAAAAGTTATGTGGGCCGGATCTGGGCCAAATGTATGAAAACATTTGGCCCGCATTTGTAAAATGGATCCGGCCCGGTGTCTTTTTGTCCAACGGGCCAAAACTGGCCCAGATGTGGATTGCGGATCTGGATTGGATCTGGGCCGGAGGTGGGCCAGAAGTGCTACAAAACTACTGCATTCGGCCCAAATGTGGCCCAGATACGGAATCCTTGTTTAGTTTTTAGGCAAATTTGGCCCAGATGCGGCCCAGATGCGGCATCCTCATTTCATTTTTAGGCGGATTTGGCCCAGGTCCGGCCCAGTAGAGTAAGTCGAATCTCAAAACGCGGCCCAGATCTGGTTCAAACCCGCAATACAGATATGTACAACAGGTCTAAATAGAGCACACACAAAATATCCACATAAGTTGTTGCTTAAAAACTGTTTATTCATGAGCAAAACAAATTCAAAAATGTTAAAAAGTTAAAATTGATAACAATGATAACATAACAACCTTAATAATAAAAGAAACTACAATTACCAGAGGTATGCATCATAAATACCATGATCTGCTTCTGTATGACAGTTTCAGTGTCTTTCAGTCATTTTAAGAGTCAGTCACAGCAGAGGAAAGCGACGTCCTCACTCATCTGTGATGAATCTCCAAATGCAGGACTGTCTGTGGCAGAGATTCACCTTAGCACTTT
Organism: Garcialebias charrua; assembly: GCA_038048925.1. Classification (NCBI taxonomy): domain Eukaryota; kingdom Metazoa; phylum Chordata; class Actinopteri; order Cyprinodontiformes; family Rivulidae; genus Garcialebias; species Garcialebias charrua. Next base: position 1,021 of record JBBPBX010067906.1, on the reverse strand, counting down.
GTGGAAGATGTGAGGTTTCAAAGTCAACTTTTATTGTCAGAACTGCAATATGTACAGGACATAAACAGGATTGAAATTGCATTTCTCTCTCAGTCCCTCGGTGCAAAAGTAACCATTTAAACACTAAAACACTAAAACATTTAATAAACATAAGCATAAAATAGTAAAAGTGTAACACTGTCCTGACAGTTACACCAACACTAAAACACTAAACATTTAATGACATAAGCATAAAATGAAATGATAAAAGTGTAATACTGTCCTGAGTTATTGCATAGTACAGGTAGTCCCCGATTTACGAGCGCTCTGATCTGCGAGGTTCCAGACTTACGAGCTGCGAATTTTTGGAAAAAACGAAAAAAATACTGAGTTTTCATGTGTTTTTTCACCACAGTTAGTTAGCTAAGCATATGGACACACGTTTCCGATCATTTTTATGCACTCATAAGCAGTTTTTGGATGAAAATAGAGTGTTTGTAGTCGCGCTAGCGAAAACCGTTCCAATTTACGAGCGAAATTCCGGATTTACGAGAGAAATGGCGGCCGTTCCAAATTACGAGATTTCCGGTTTACGAGCGCCTCGTTGTAACGGATCTCGCTCGTAAATCGGGGACTACCTGTAGTATAAAAAGTATAAAAAGTATATCTATAAAATAAACTGAAGGTTCTAGCATTGACATTTGCAAAGAGTGGCAAAGCAGCATATGAGTTAATGTACACAGTATATGTATGAGGTAGTTGATGTTGGTATAGAGGCAAAGTGGCATATGCAGTAAGGCACATAAGGCACATTGGGCATCCTTAAATAAGGCTAGTCAGAGAATACTGTATATGTATCAGCAGTAGTGTAGATATAAAAGTAGTGTAAATGTAAACAGTAGTAATAAATGTAAACAGTAGTAATAAATTAGCCTGGCCCTCGCCTTCCTGCACAGCTCCGCTCAATTCTCATTTCCCTTCACTGCACAGTCTGGGACTTTACCCGCCCACAAGGATTTGTCCAGTAGATTTTTGTTTGGAC
>JBBPBX010067904.1:6639-19285 GCA_038048925.1 Garcialebias charrua | reverse complement strand
CTTTAACAAGTTCTAAAATCATTAAAATTTAACCTCAGCTTGTGCCTCTGACCCAACAGAACCTCCTTCAGCAGCAGAACCCTCTGTGGTTCTCTGCAGGACTTCATCAGTCTCTCTCCTGGTTCTGGAGGAGTTCTGACCCACTCTTCTTTCCATTGTTGCTTCAGTTCTTTGAGGTTTCTGCTCAGCTCTCTGAAGGTCCCACCTTCAGGTTCAGGTTCTGGACTCTGACTGGGCCGTTGATTTGATTTGATGTTTATTCATTCATTTTAAAAGAACAATACAAAACAGTTTCATCAGATACAAGAATACAAGTAGGATAAAATGAAAGGAGCAGAAAGAAGATGAAATCTTATTATATCTGCCCCTTATTTCACAGTTTGTTCAACCAATGATAACCTTCAAACTACATCACAAAATGAATAACTCTACTTAATTTTTCTAACTGTAATACACAAACTACATCACAAAATGAATAACTCTACTTAATTTTTCTAACTGTAATACACAAACTACATCACAAAATGAATAACTCTACTTAATTTTTCTAACTGTAATACACAAACACACTAAGCTACATCATAAGTACAACATAAGTGTAATACACAAACACACTAAGCTACATCATATATAGTTTTTGAGCAAGTCCTTTTTGACCTTTTTCTTAAATGTATACATTGATTTTGCATTTTTAACATCACTCTCCAGAACATTCCACAATCCAACTCCCTGAATTGAGGTAGACCGTCCCTTTAAGCTGGTTCTGAATTGTGGTTTGATGAATATCTGTCCCTTTAAGATTGTAATAACTTTGTCTAAATTTCTTTGGATATTTAAAGGTAATGTGTTATTATGAGCCCTATACATAACTGATAAAATACTATATTCTACCAATTCCTGGAATTTCAATAAATTTAGCTGAAGAAACAAGGTGTTTGATGGGTGACTGAAATGTTTTCTGGTGATTACTCTTACAGCTCTCTTTTGTAAAATAAAAACAGGCTTTGTAATTGTTTTGCACGCTTTTCCCCAAACCTCAATACAATAGATTAAATGTGGAACAATGATTGTGTTATACAACATATACAGAGCTTTATCAATTAAAAAATCCCTGACTTTATATACAGGTACATGAACACACAGCATGACAATCACAAACACCTGGACAACAAAATGGAGGAGATAAGCAAGACAATTAACAGAGAGACCAGGGAGTGTAGGGATGGGGACCCACCACCTGAGAGCAACATGCTTACAACTGTTATCTTGAAGTTCTAGGGTGTAGAGAGCCACAGAAACGGTTATGGTAGGCCGGATTTGGCCCACGGGCCTTGAGTTTGACACATGCGATCTAGTGGTACTAAAAGTAACAAAAGAAGAAAAAAAAAAAGCCAAATATGTCAGCAGTTTAGCTAACAGACTTTGGAATGGGTACATTTTGTCCTTGTCAAACCTGTTGAAGAGAACCAAACTAAATACTCTGAAACTCAAACAACTTACTGTATAACAGTTCATGCACCGCTAGTTGGCAGTGTAGTGCAAATATTGCATAACTTGCTGGCTTGTTGAATTTAATTAGCGGATTAGAATTAGCTTCCCCTAATTTTCATAAGACATTAGTGCTTTTGAAATTGCAGACCTAAATAAATAAATTAGTGCTTTAGAAATAGCGAGACTAATTTTTGGATTAGCGTTGCCCAACACTGGTAATTACAGTCACATTGTGGTAAATTTAAGCTTTAAAAACCTGCAATCTGCTGGTTAAAAAATTGAGAACAAGAAACGTTTACACAGAATAGATGCTAAACCCTCTGCATTAAAACATCTGTTAAAGTTATTCTGTGTACTCCAGTTTATTTTAAATAAAAAAAGTTTAAAATAACAAACAAAGCATCTGCTGACTTGATTTTCACAAAAAATCTAAACAAAGATAGCAGAACAAATTTGAGGATGTCAACGAACAAATTAATAAAAATCACTGATTTTTATTTGGAATAACATCTTTAATGTTATGCTAAGCACACAAAAAACTCCAGTTTATTTTAAATAAACAATATTTAAAATAACAAACAGGAAATCCATTTGCACTCCTGATAACTGTCAAAATACAGCAAAACAGTTTAGCCAAAGTGTAATACATCGTTTTAAGGCATGATGGAGCAGCATCCTGGGAACATTTTAGTGTGAATATTACATTTATTTCAAATCTTTTAAAAAGCGTTTGAGTAAGTAGAACAGAAATCATGCTTGGGTTAGTTAGTAACTGTCGTTAAAAAAATAAGTTATATTTAAAGTTAACACTGCAAGAGTGCATTAAACTTTTTCAAGTTCATTAAGGGTAAGTCCGGGAAGAAGGTACATATGAATAAAAATACTTATTACATGGTGAAACACTTAACCACACAGCTGGTTAGTTTGATTGGCTCAGTGCTACATTAAAAGTGAAGATGTATTTGCACACATTAAAATACGAACTGTCTTATTGATTTTCACAAAAAATCAAAACAAAGATGGAAGTTCAAGAAGGTGCATGTCCAAGGCTCATATAGTATGTGCCTCTAGTAGACTCATACAACAAGGGGTCCCAAGAGGAACCCCAAAGCCGAGGACCTGCTCACCCTGCACCTCGCACAGAGATAAAATCTTTCTCATTGTGTGGTGACTACTTAGCTGCCCGAAATATCTTGCAGAGACAAGATGAACATCCATTGCTGTTTTATGACAGAATTTTCAAGGCTATTTAGGCAACATAAAGGAACCGGGACTGGAAGAGCAGACACTTTTCAAATCTGTTTTCAGAAATAATCTAATCTCTGATATTAGATTCAAGTTGCCATTGTACACCTGGTGTCAATTAGACGTAACATCTTTGGATGAAATAAAACAGGGTGCTTTAAAGGTTTTTGAGGCTCACATGCAAAGCAAAACACCCTCTGAGGTATGTCCAGGTCAAAAGGTCGTATCCCAGTCGCTAAAAATAGAAGAGGTTCTCTCTCCTATAGAAAGCGAGAATAAACGCTGTCGTATCAAAGGCCCTCTGACCTCAGAAGAGAGGGCGAACATACGTCGGTTGTTAGAAGAGTTGGATAATGCAAGCAAGGATAAACAAGATTTTCAAACTGACAAACAACGAAATGCTGGTGCCAGTTGGAACAGTGACTCACAATGGTTTAAAGCACATATGTCAGAGTGGCGGCCCGTGGGCCAGATACGACCCGCAAAGTAATTATTTATGGCCCTTTGGATGATATTTAATAACTATTAGAGCTGGCCCGCAAGCCACAGTCGCCCGCTGGTGTTTTGCACACGGCACGGGGTCGATCAAACTATGGAATGGATTTTCTGAACGGAGTCGTGTCTCATGAACCCAGAGTAATAAGACCCGTCTCAAATTCAGGAAATCCATTCCATAGTTTGCAGCCAGCTACAGTGTGCAGACTAGGTGAGTAGCACTTTAGCTAACAACTAGCCAACTTTTCATCATAACATGTCCGTTGTGTGGAAGTATTTTACACTAAACACCACAAGACAGCAACGTGCAATATCTGCAGAGCCATAGCACCACATTAAACTACGGTCAAGTTAGTTCAGCAGGATGACACTCTCGATGAACCGAAATAGCAGCAGGACCCAGCCGCATCTCCGTCTCGGATCATTAAGGGACAGGCTGAGTTTTATAGCTGCTGAACTCAGCCTGTCCCTCAAGATGTTGCTAAACTTTAGCAACTTCTCACTCGAGCTCCATGTCTTCAGCAATGTTTTTATTTTCTTGTTCAACCGCGGCCAGCTGCGTCCACTCCGACCTGCTGTCTGACTATCACGTATGAGGGACAGCTGACAGCGACCGACCAAAATAAGAGCGCCCCAGATTGAACAATAAAAAACACTGCTGAAGCCACGGAGCTCAATTCTTTACCGAGAAGTTGCTAAACTTCATCATAACTAATGACCAACAGCTATCAGCTGTAGAAAATTAAGGATTTCACAGCTTGATACTTGCAACCAATAGTAAACAATCATAAAAAAGTACAATATATTAATTAAAAATCACAAGAAAGCTGTATGCCTAATCATCCAACCTTTCTTTAGGCAGGTAGCTTAAATTATTTTATTGTATTTTATTTATTTATTTATATTTATTTTTCAGTTGAATGGACTTGGGGACAATTGCAGATACGAGCCATGAGAAAGAATACAACTGATTTGATTTATTTTCTTATTTTCCTATTTGAAAGCGGTGATCAGTAGGATCATAGAGCTGCACAATAATGCATTTTCAGTTTATAATGCATGCACTTTTATTTATGCATTTATCTTGATATTAAGAAACATATTTTGTTTTTAAAAACAATTAAATTTTTTGCTATTTGCCTGTTGAAAAAATGGTTTCACTTGTAATTACTGGCAGATCCATAAGAAAATATTGCTTTATTCATTTAATCCTTAAATAATAGACAGTCTGTTAGGTCTTGGTTCAATAAGCTATGTGAAATCATTTCAATATGAACATTGAACCAGTCCAGCCCTTGGCTTGTAGAAAAAAAAAAAATTGGCCCTTGGTGTATTTGACTTTGACACCCCAGGTTTAAAGGGAGCCCCGCTCCTAGTGTACATCAGATTGAAAAGTCTGAGACAAGCGATGAACCACAAAAGGTAGGTGTTCACTCTTTAAGAGACCCAAAATGGTTCCGATCGAACAAGGTGGGTGAAAACCAAGGTCTACCGGTGGGTGAACTTCAAAAGAAATTGAAGTATGAGGACCTATACTCATGTAACAATGTGTGGTCCCAACAGAAACCCCCAAGCCTGCATCTCCCGCGCCTTGAACAGAACAGTTCGAGACATGCAAAGAGTCACAAATGTCCCAGAAAAATGGCCCAACACCTCTATGCTCAGAGGAGACAGAGGAAGTAAGTAGTTTGTTAGTAGATTTGAATGTTACAGTGCTTGACCAACCTGATACACTGAGTGGCATTATCATTGATAATGACACTAACAACATTGACCTACCTGGAGCGATGTGCAGCACTATCTTTCACAAAAACTCAGAGCACACGGTTAACATTGATAACTTTGACACAGATGCCACAGATGTTGACAACAAAGATGTTGACAGCAAACAAAATGCTGACAGTCAACAAGATCCTGAAGGTCATGTCACGATCTGTCTAACAGATGGTACCGCAGAAGGCACTGGTGACTCCCCAACCGAGATCACAATCCCGGTAAGTGAACCTTCCAAAACAGGTGAGGTAGCAGAGACCCAACAGTTGGACCCAACTCTGGCCCAACAAGAGAACCTCCTCTGCGAGCTGGAACAATCAGCACTCACTGAACACTACCTACCACAGGTAGAAGAAGGTGTGGAGATCCACGGATCCTACACGGAAGACGCTGTACTGTTCTCTGCGACAGATAATTTGGCAACCAGCTAAGCTTTCAATAAAACCTTGGTTCAGGAGCATTTGAGTCTAGAACTAATCAGACATGACATAGTTTCTACAGGCTCAAAGAACCCCTCATCAGACAAAGGGGGGAAACGCTTGCACACCAACAACAGTGACCCGTCGCAGTCTGAACAATCAGATGCACCTGCGACTGCGCCGACAGTTGTGACACACCTAAATTACACAGAAAGAGGTAAACGTAAGAAGATACGTTGGCCAAAACCTAAAAGGTTCCTGTGTACTGTCTACTCTCAGCTGCGCAAACAGCTTAAACTGTACAATCGCATCCTAACTTGTGCCCTTGGACGGACGTCCTCACCTGTGTTCGTGGTCCCCCATGATCTCAGGGGGGTGATGTTAGGTCATGCCCAAGACAAAGACAAATATTTCAATAACCCCACAAACGACAAAGATCTCGCAAACTCACAGACTTCATGGGAAAATAAGGTCGTCCAAGCACAAGATAGTAAATAAATTAAACAGTTTAAACTATATTAGTTGCTAAAAGAAACTGTTCCAACTAGAACTTAGAAACTCTAAGTATAAAAACCCACAACAAAAAACTAACCTTAACAACCGTTTAAATCTGCAGGATTTAATTGACATTGGTTATAAAGCTAAGACCTGTTTTTCTTGTGTGATACACATTGGAATCTGATGACAACTGTGAGTTGAAGCAGTGAAACGTTGTTTTCTAGGTGCGTAATTGCTACTTTTGTTGTTATTGGAGCTTGGTATTGTTTTCTGAACACTCCCAGCCAAAAGAGGTTTTTATTAATGATAAGTTAAAGACTTAAGTGGATTTAACTATGCCAACATGCAGTTTCATTTTGTTAAACCTCAGTCAATGAAGAGTCAATGTAGTTTAAAGCTACGTTAGGTACCATAAACTACACTGGTCTCGCAATTTCTAAATTGAACCGATTCGATCGTTTCTATTCTAGATTATCTATTCATTTTGATGAGTCTCGCCATAGACTTCAAAATGTATAGGGAATACCAAATCCTACGTTGTCGTCTTAAAGGACAACAGACATTTAGACCAAACTATATTTTCTTTTCTATTTTAGTTTAACTTTAAGCTAAGTTATGAATGGAGGAATAGTTTGGAAGAAGAGGCCTTCATTACAAAAGCCCTCCTGAACCATCTATAGACGTAGATCCCTATATTTAACTTTGATGCATGATCCACCCCTTAATTGGTAATTGTAACTGATCTAAACCATGATAGCTTACATATCAGGTGCATATAGGTAAGGCTAATGTAAAATCCCAATCATAAGCCCGCCTAAAACCACATAAATGCATGACACATAGAACCAGAGTGGCACAGACTAGAAACCAACCAGCCTTCAACCTTCGATGTGGGGACCTGCTACTCCAATGTTGGTCTTCAACCTTCATCCAAGGGTCGCCTCCTCTGTGTCAATCGAGGGATCCCCTCTACATGCTGATTAAAACAATTGTTGCTGATGAAATCAACAACTCTAATCGATATGGAATTACCGTTGTGGAATTACCGCTGTGGATTATAAGACTTTGTTTTCCAAAGGATTAAAAGCTTTCCGCTATGGGATTACCTACGAACAGTATGGAATTTCCAAAAACATTATGGGATTATAATTTTTGATTTTTTCCTCTTGTTGGATTACATCAAGATCAGAGACATTTGGTGGTATCCTTTTGTGTTGGAACTCATCCCCATGGACAGGTGATGACTTCCAAAAGGGGGGACTGTAGTGATCCAGACGGTGGTCTTTGATACACCTTCATCTCTTTGATAAGTCCCAGTGACACCTTTTCACTGATACTTCCAGTAAAAAGTAGGGATGGGGCAGATCCGATTCAGTATCGGTATCGGTATCCGATACCAGCATAATTTAAGTATCGGATATCGGATCCAACCTGCCGATATTTCCGATCCAGCTTCAAAGAGCACTTGTGTTCCATCATATTCTGTGACTGCTGTCTTAACATTATGTGAGTTAAAACCAATGAAGACACTCACAACAGGAAACTCACAAACTTTAACAGTATAGTCTTTATAGTATAGAAAACATTCCAAAATACACATAACTTTATAGTCTCAGTACAAATATTTCATTATACAGATTCACATACCTGAACAGTATCGGATCGGAAAAGTATCGGTATTGGTCGATACCCAGTTCTTAAGTATCGGTATCGGATCGGAAGTGAGAAATGTGGATCGGTGCATCCCTAGTAAAAAGACATTAACACTATTTTATTACATTATTTTGACTCAAAACACAATAAGTCATAAGAGACTCTCTTATTCCTGTATTTTGTGTTAATGAATAACCTTGTGTTAAGTAAGCATTATTGAATTCAATGTTTGATAGTCAAAGACTGTTTAATTCAAACTGTTTAATTCAAGTTGGAAATCCAATGTTATTTCAAAATTTGGATCACTTCATATGATGAATCAAACAGCGAAAGTGAATTAATATGTCAGACTGAACTCCTCAGTTTTGTTAGAAGTTAGAACACAGTTTTAATCAGTTGTTTTATGAAGCTGGCTCCAGTCTAATCTGTTTCTCTCTCTTCATTCTAAACAACTTCTTCTCTGTTCTAAAAACTGATCTTCTCCTATCCGAGTGACCTTCATCCACTGGTTTGTTTGGACCAATCGGGGAATAACAAGTCACTGATCACAGATCCTTTCTAAAAGTTCTAAGCGGTTACTGGAACTGTCAGAGTTTGCTGAGGTCCTTAAGCCATGATGTTCCCCAAAGAGCTGAATGAATGCCAGTCACACGCTAAGGACATGTCATTCAGTTAAAAGATTTATAACATGCCTGTTATAAATCCATTTCTAGCTGAAAAAGCTCTATTTTAATGAAATTCTTTCAAGAAGGCTTTTATCTTGAAAAGCAAACCGAAACTGAGGTCGTTACTTCGGTGAGGTGGAAGCCGTCTTGTGAGTGAGCCGTTGCAAAAATGGAAGCCGGTCGCCTGTAAGCCATAGCACGAACGGACAGTTCGTGCACGTGAGGTTGGGACAAGTTTACCGAAGCAGAGACCAAGAATCTTCACACAGGTAAAATGTCGATGTCCATTCGACCAAGTCGAGCGGAAGCCACCGAGGAACTGCCATGTTTCTGGTTAAAACACGTCAAGATAATGCCTCTCCTCATCCTTCATTTTCCTCATCCTCCATTTTCTTTCCCTGAAACTTTCTTATTTTAAGTAACTAAACTTTAAAGACCGTGTAAAGTGAAATTAGATTTGTGTTTTTAGTTTATCACATGGCATAAATATGTGTTATTAATCACCCATATAAATCTGACTGATTAAAAACATTGTTTTCCTTATAAAATTAAGTGTCAAAAATCATGAAAATACATTATTTTCTCTTAGTCTGGAACTGTGGGGGCGTGTCAGCAGTGGGCGTGGTTTCAGCGCAGCACTGCAGCTCAGAGAGCAAGTAGGAGGACTCTCTCGCTCAGAGCTGAACTGTGTGGAGGAGGAAGACAGGTTCATCAGTAAACCTGCTCTGTTTGCTCCTTTTTCCAAGAGTTACGCTGTTTTTAGTGCACAAACAACTCTGGTTTTATTTTTAAAGTTGAGGACGCAACTATAATTCATAACTCCGCTGTTATGTGTTTAGAAGATGAGCGGACTCGCGCGGCTGCACCCGGTCCGACCCGACACATCGCATGCGGGGGCTGTGTTGGTGATTAAGATAAAGAGGGCTGTGTTGGTGATTAAGATAAAGAGTAATCACGTTGATAACTAAGTATGCAATGGACCTGTCGCATTTTCTTAGCAAAAAAGGAGCTTGTGAACTTGTAGGGCACAGGCTTAGCAATAAAAAAAAGAAAGAAAGAAAAGAAACAGGAAAGGCGGCGGCGGTGTCCGGAGGCTGAGGAGGGAGACGGTCAGTAGCAGGTGCCCTGACCATTAAAACATCCTGGGAAGATGCAGGAACGAGGCATAATTGATTAGCTAGCTAACAATGAACAAAATATCTATGCTATTGCTATCTGATGCTATCTGCGAGTCGCGAGTGAACGGCTCCACCCATGCGAAGAACAATTTATATCACTAGAGCAGCAGGGGGTAGGGCTATACTAATGAGGACCGCGTGACGAAACGCGGTCCCGTTTAAAACACGCCTAAAAAATCCTGAAACACACATGTCTTTATACACAGTTTCATGTATAACTTCAAAATGAATTGAGCTACAATTTTGAGACTTTTTACTCATTTACAACATTACAATTATCACATTTATAATGTTTATTTAAGAAAATGTTGAAATTCACTTTACACGGTCTTTAAGTTATTGTGCCAGCAGAGATATAAGTTAATAACACCCATAACTTGTGTTCTGTTGTTCCTATGAAATTACGGACGCATGTTTCATCTATGCTGAAGTAAGTTATAGGAAATTTCGATCGATCCAGACATGTACCGTACAAATGTGTGATGTAATTTATAATTGTGTTAAATAAATAGTCCAGTCCTGCTGTACCAACATAAGTTTAACGTTTCTTGGGAATTACATCTGGTCTAGTCACAGAATTATTGATATTAATCTAAAAAGAGAGAACTTATGAATATTGATGATAAGTTTGTGTCAGATAAAATCTACTTAAACCTTTCATCTGGGATATTGTACAGTCAACAAAACTGACTAGTATTATATCCCTACACATGGCAGACTACCGCTACCAGTGTATGAATAGGTGTATGGATGGGTGGATGGCTGGTGTTGTAAAGCGCCTTGGGGCCCCTCATATTGGGCTGGAAAGCGCTATATAAGTAAGCTGCATTTATGTTGTGTGTTGAAATCTGGGAAGCTCACTCAGAGCAGCTTGGCCCTGAACATCTGTACAGAACCGGGCCATAACTAGTCCGTCTCTGTACAGACAAGACCAGGGGTCTCAGCATGATAAAGTAAGATAACTGAAAGTTATGCACCATAACTCATGTTCCCTGAAGGAAGGGAACGAGGTGCAACATATTCTATGGGAATTGCACCCCCGCGCGATTACCTGAAGGAATACATTCACGCCTTTACGGCAAGGGCGTCAGCGTTGCACCAGAGGCCCCGCCCTCTGGGTATTTAAGCCGCTGACGCCCATCCATCTTTCTCTTATTGCCCTTGACCTCGCTTAAACCTGAACTACCTCTCTTCGTGGGACTTCTCTGTTGCTTCATCGCTCAACTAGAGGTGAGCTTGCTCCCTACACAGAGCGTACGGAGAATTATTCCTGCGTACTGTTGGGCTAGCGAAAGCTAGTCCGGCACATTTTCTCTAAACCCCAAAGTTTTTTCTTCTCCTCTCTCCGCAGACTGCTTCGCTCGACGGCGCTAACTGCGTCACACCGCTACCCCTGCTAATTCATAGCGGGCTAGCCGGCGAAAGCGACACGACGGAGGAGTTTTCTCAAAATAAAAGGAAAAAGATTCTGGAATGACTCGCTCGCCTTATCTCGGACATGCCTCAGGAGAAAGGAAAGCAAAAAACAAGACTTCCAAGGAAAACTAGCAGGATGACGAGCCCAACCTCACACGCCTGTCCTAGCAGATGCTGTTTCTCCCTCTTAGCGACGGACACCTATGAGGCCTGTCCCGTCTGCTTGAAGATGCTACACGCACAAATGGCGCTGGATGCGCCTGACTCTTGCCCACAATGCAGCCAGATGCTGGAGATGGTGAGGAGGCACTGGGCGGATTTTGTCGCAAAGACCATGGGCGCCGCTGCAGCGCAAGCGGACCCGGACACCACCGAGCCCCTCACTCCCACGCCGGAGCTCGAGAACATGGCTCTGGATAACAGCACACGAGTCGAATGGGGTGACAACCCTGACGTACTGGCCCCCATGGTGGACTTAACAGTCAAATTCGACACCAGAGGCATGATGAACGAGGACGAGATCTCGATTTCAGCCTCTGGCGAATTTTCCGCGGAGGACGCAGACGTCGAATACGAGGAACAGGGAGAAGATCTCTCCCGCACCCCGGTACCTGCTTCCATCCCTGCTCTGTTTGACCTGTGTCACAGAGCAACGGACGCTTTGCAGATCCCATGGCCGGAACCTCCGCCTCGTCAACAGGTCACGAGGCTGGTAGGAAACTATTTTTATTTGAAGCAGCAGGCCGCCATGAGGCAAAGGATGCTCGTGTTCCCGGACTTCCGCACAGAGCTGACTCGCACCTGGGCTCAGCCCGGAGCTCCCATGCTGTTACCACTCTGGCAGTTTCTCGACGTGGGCGGGATGGATGAGGTGGGAATACCCAACGTGCTTCAAATTGAGGACACGCTGGCGTCTCACCTGGCTCCCAAGTCATCCGGGACAAAACCAACTCTCCCTAGCAAAGCCTGTCGAGCTTCAGCTTCTTTGCTTGAAAAATGCTACAGAGATCAAGGACTCGCGGCGCGCACCATGAACACGTCCGCTTTGATGCAGGCTTACCTGGCCAAAAAACTGCAACAGCTCCAGGTAACAACGGACAAGCAAGCTGCTGCTGACTTGCTGGATGAAGCCCACAGGGCAACAGACTTTCCCATAGCATATGTTGCACCGAGAGACATGACTGAAAGGGAACAACATAGACTTGCATTAGTTTTAAATATCATGGCTTTAGCTTTCTTTATTTCTTGTACAAAGTGTTAAGTTTGTTTTACTAAGTAAACTTATTAAGAAATACTAACTTAGACTAAGACTTCTAATTTAACCATCTTGTATACTGTCAGTTCATGTCACACCGTACTAATACACTGAATATAGAGATATGATTAGACATTTATGTCAATTTTGTGAATGAACCAGCACTACATCTGTGCACTCTTGCATGTCTTACTGTTGTAACCAAGCCAGATTTTCAGCAGTATATTCCCTGGTCTGGTCCCTACCTAAACTTTTGACTTTAGCTTTCTTTATTGTACACAAGTAGTACACAGACCATTTTAAAAGCTGCAGAGATAAAAAAAAAAATGTTTAAACATATTGTACATAGCAGTTTTATAACCTTCTATATATTAATTGAATATTTGTCCCAATGTTTGTCCCCCAAACAGCAAATTTGAGCACAAAATGTTCTTAAAAAAATAATATATATATATATATTGAATTTAATTTATAGCGCACTTTTCATTAACAAAAATCTCAAAGTGCTACAAAAATCAAAGATCAAATAAAAACAAGTGATAAAATCAAGTATATATA
>JBBPBX010067903.1:0-19286 GCA_038048925.1 Garcialebias charrua | reverse complement strand
ATACTTTGTATCACATAAAAAACATTCCTCCATGCGTCGCGACGCCGTTTCCACGACCACAGCGGCGCAGACAGCTGCAGGCTCTGGCGTGAAGGCTGTCGGTGAGGTCCCTACCCGACCTGTCAATCAATTTGGTGCGCGCGCTAGGCTTGCGGAGCTTCAAAATCTGGGAGGTGCACGACCACGCGCGAAACCAACGCGCTGGCCAAAGCGCGGGGGCGGGGACTATGCGATTGCGTCACTTTTCGCGCGCGCACCCTCGCGCCCTATGCGACGCGTCAACTATATCCTAAGCTTAAGACTGAGCCCTGAGGAACCCCACACAGAAGAGGAGCAGAGGAGGACTCATGGTCACCAAGGCGGACACAGAAAGTACGGTCGGCTAAGTAGGACCTAAACCAGTTCAGTGCTGCACCGCTGACACCCCCGCTGACACCCCCCCATTGTTTCAAGATGAAGGAATGAGTTGAATTGTCTCCCTCCTCCCTATCAGGCACCATTCACATAAAGGGAGCTAGCTCCCTTTATGTGAAAGGGAGACAATTCAACTCATTCCTTAATCTTTAAAAAAATGTGTTAGGATAGGCTAAGTGCTTGGTGACTGTACAGTACTGTACATGTATTCATTTATTTTTAAAAAATTTTTTTTATTTTTTTTACTATACGATTCAACTTACGTTTTTTTCAACATACGAACGGTCCTTAGGTCCGGAACTCGTTCGTAAGTCGAGGGTTACCTGCATTCATGTTTAATCAATGGATGTTTTTCTTCTGAGATGACGTTGTTTCCATGGTAACGCTGCCAGGATTCAAGCTCAAGTTGTGCACGAGGCTTTTTTTTTTTTTTTTCCACTCATGGATCGGCCCCCACTGAGTCCAGACCTGAGTCCCACAAAGAATGTTTGGGATGGAGACCGTGAGATCCAAATCTCCTGTCATCAAAGATCTTGGTGAAAAGTTAACTCTGAATAGAAATAAATGTGAAACCGTGACTGCTTTCCGTAATTAAAACTAAAGGCGGTCCAGCGAAATATTAGAGGACAACCTTCTTTTTGGCTGGGAGTCGACGTCCTCTCTGACCTGGGAAGGCCTCGGGTTCCCCCAGGAGAAGCAGGAGTCCCAGGAGAGGGATGTCTTGGTTTCTTCCTGGACTGCACAAAAAATAAGAAGAAAATGGAGCCTGGAGCATCACAGCTGTATCATCATCCTGCCTGTGTTTAATAAAGTTGTGTGAACATTGGTCATTTGGGGCTCTCTGTGGGTGGAAGGTGAAACGTAAACTGCAAAATGAACTCATGAGAGGTTGTCAGGGTTAGTCAGAAGTCAGTAAACAAACCAGTCTGCCAGTAAAATGTTTTACCGATCAAGTAATAAATGAAGTGGAAGACGGAAACTCATGCCTGGGTAAACGTAACCTGCTGCCATTGGGCTATAATGACCTGTCCTGATATGTTGGGAGGGTTAAACTTTATTTGTGCCATTAGCAGAAGCTCAAACGTGCTAATGAAAGAAAAAATACACTTTCAGATATTTAATTATTGTAACATTTCCATGTTTTAAATTTTGTGTGAGCTATATATATATATATATATATATATATATTTTTTGTAGTGAAACAATTAATTGGTAATCTAACAGTTATGTCAGGTCCTCTGGATGGATTCAAAAATATAAAAATGGGGGGTACCGCAGGGGTCCATCCTGGGTCCTCTCTTGTTCTCCTTATACCTGCTGCCACTCGGTGCTATTTTCCGGAAACACAATATACCTTTCCACTTCTACGCTGATGACTGTCAAATCTACTTCCCCCTAAGACAAAATGGTACAGGCTCTATTCAACCTCTGCTCGACTGCCTGGCTGACATCAGGGACTGGATGGCTTTAAATTTCTTAAGCTTCAATGATAAGAAGTCTGAAGCCATATTGTTCCTTCCCAATGACACAACCTCAAACCACTGCATTGACCTGTCTGCTCTACCCCTGTCCGAAAAACAAAAAGTCAAAAATCTGGGAGTGATAATGGATCCTTCCATGAAACTCAACAGTCATGTAAACATGATCGTCAAATCCTGTTTTTTCCAGCTGAGGCGTCTGTCTAAGCTGAAGCCCATATTATCCAAAAAGCACCTGGAGACAGTGATTCACGCATTCATTACATCTAGGCTTGATTACTGCAATTCACTTCTGTTTGGCGTCAGTCAAGCCACCATTGCACGATTACAACTGGTTCAGAACGCAGCTGCCCGATTTTTAACCAGCACACGCAAAAGAGAGCACATTACACCAGTCTTGGCCTCCCTTCACTGGCTACCGGTTCATCTTCGAATCCAATTCAAAATTCTCATGTATGTCTACAAATCGCTGAACAGTCTCGCCCCCGCCTATCTCTCGGATCTGATACACCCATATGTCCCTCCACGTGCTTTGAGGTCAGAGGATCAGGTACTCTTAATAGTTCCAGAAACTCGCCTTAAGCGCAGGGGTGACAGGGCGTTCTCTGTAGCAGGCCCAAGACTCTGGAACGAGTTACCGCTGCTCATCAAACAGGCCCCCTCCCTCTCGGTTTTCAAATCCCGGTTAAAAACTCACTACTACTCCATTGCTTTCAATGCCAGCTGATTTGTATTGGATCGTTTGATTTATGATCTGCAATGTTTTTATGTTTTTCGTGTTGTACTTCATTGTCTGTGTTGCCTGTTGCGTGTTTGTTTGTCCAGCACTTTGGTGTGGACTTGTTCCTGTTTAAAGTGCTTTATAAATAAAATGGTATGGTATGGTAAAAAACTTGTTGAAACTTTCGTCTTTAATCCAAAAGACAGCCGCCAATCTGAGGAGCTGTAATAATCTGTCTTATCCAGAACCAGCTGCTCACATGATCCAGAAGGACCATCAGCCTAACGATGGATCGTTAGTGCTCTGATGGTTGTTTGCTATTCACAGAGGACTGAGTGATTCTAGCAATAACAGCATTGTAGGAAAGGGACAGTTGAACCCAGAGGCCTCCACCTCTGTTTAATGATGGTTTCTTTTCACAAAGATGGCCTCCTTTACTCCTCTCTCAAACCATCGTTCCTCTCTATCAAGGATGTGAACATCTTCATCCCTGAAAGAGTGACCGCTGGCCTGGAGATGAGTGTAGACTGCAGAGTCCTGACCTGATGATGTTGATCTTCTGTGCCGGGCCATCCTTTTGGCCAGTGGCGGTTTAGTTTCCCCGATGTAGGACTGATCACAGCCCTGACACTGAACAACGTACACAACATTACTCCGTCTGGTCGTCTACTCATTTCCACGCCAAGTTAAGCAGAGCGGCGTTACAAATCTCAACACCTGGAACAGTCTAAATTTCTGCAGAAGTTTTTGAATGTTTTCTGCGGTCGTCTGCCGATGGGACGTTTCAACGAACAAAGGAGTCATTTAGCGGAAAAGGTTTAAATTTTAATTGAATATTTGCTTGCAATTTTATTCCATGTAAACTTAAAAGTATATAAAAAAGGGACAAACATAAACACGGGGTCAAAAACAGACTAAAAGAAAAGCACAGAAGCTAAAAACCGTCGTAGTGGCGTCCTCGCGTTGAGATGTCCGTCGAGCTGTCGTCTCTGAGAACATGCCCAGTCCGTGCGTCTCCGCCTGAGGACGAGTGGGAGGACGACCTACAGCTAACGACCCACTCAGAGGTTCTGAACAACGGACTACAGATCTTCAGGGGGAGGGGGTGACGGGACCATGCTCGTGTTTTTATCTACATAAGTGTTGAAAGCAGAGGCCGAGCTCAGAGGCCGAGCTCAGAGTTTACGCGTCGTCGTCGCCGTTCACGCTGTAATTGTCGTCGTCGTCTCCTTCCACATGCTCCCCTTCCTCCTCCTCCTCCTCCTCTTGACTCTTCGCCTGCAAACGCAGCAGATTGGTGAGTTTAAGGAGAATTGGGGGCGATGTTAAACCACATTATGCGTTCTTAAAGGGGACCACACATGCAAAATTCACTTTTTAATGTTTTTTTACTAAACTTTGGGTATTTACTTCATAAAAAAACAGTCCTTGTGCCAAAAAAATGCACCCAGTGGTTTATTTACTCTAAGTAGATTTATTTATTTTTGATAAATACACCAGGATTCACACTTCCTGCATTTATTGACGTCACAAGCCGCCAGCCAATCAGATCAAACCTGAGTCCAGCCCCTCACCTAGCAACCCCTGGTTAGGCTCAACCCACTTCTGTATTAAACACATGACTGTTGTTTTTCATGATTTCATCTCATCTTTTGTTTATATGTTCTTAATTTCATGTGTACAGCACTTTGTTGCAGCTGTGTTTTTTTAAATGGCTTTATAAATAAAGTATAATTGTTATTTTTATGTTTTAGTTCAATTTTTAGTGTATTTGCGATCGCTGCCAACGCGCAGCCGGCAAAAATTAAACGAGCGGACCACAGGCGGAAGGACCGGGTTCGACGGGACCCTCTTCCGGCGCGATGGAGCGGAGCTTCAACTGTACAGCCTTGCAGCAGCCTCGCAGCAGGCTCGCAGCAAGAGGACCTTCTCCTTACAGATTAATTTACGGGAGACACTTGGTGAACTTTGTGTTGTCTTCACTGGAACAGCGATAACTCCCAAAATCTCATCGCGTGCAACGAGCGGAGCTGGCGAAAACCGGAAGAGGAACAAGCTAACATTAGCTTCGGATTCGGGTGGTCTAATGCTAAAAGGAGCAGCAAACTGCGGCGCGCTCAGACGGGTTTCGGTAAGTTATCTTAAGCTAACACTAACAGTAAGTCAAATGAGTAATAAAAAAAGAGCTAATTTTAAAACAACAACACATTACAGATACTGGCTGTTACAGAGGGCGTGAACAGATCGTTGAAGGGCGTGGACTTCAAGAAACCGGTCGTTCAAAACGAAAGTTAAAAATGGCAGAATTAAAAAGGGTATAATTGATTATCTAATAATTATTTTGTGCATTAAATTGAAGGAATAGGGTCTGGATATCCCACAGAAATACCATAAAAATTTAAAAAATACATCTGAGGTCCCCTTTAATTGTTCTCACCTCTTCCTCCTCCAGCAGGTCTCCCTCCTCTTCTTCCTCCTCTTCATCGGAGTTGTTCTGGGTCTCCCGCTCTCTCTTCGAGCCGTCGTCCTTCTTGCTGCTGGAGTGCGGAGGCGTCGTCACTTCTCCCGGCTCGGTTTTTGCGCTCTTAGCTTCTGGTGAACACAAGGACGTGTTAATTAACAATCAGCAGGTGTAGCACGAGAGGTCAAAGGTCACGGCCTGAGAAGCCGTGACTGAAGGTCATAGCGGGGTCGCGTTTAAACCCCGACAAGCGGCGTTCTTACCGGACTTCTTCGTGTGGTCCTTCTCCATGCGCTCCAGGCTCTCCAGCAGGTCGTCAACTTTGCTTTTAATCTGGGTCAGCTCCCTCTTGATGGTCTGCAGCTCGTCCACCCTCACTGCAGGGACAGAAAAGGGTTTGGCTGGAAAAGGGAAATTGAGCATATAACAAACAGCTGGAAGACCAATTAACACTAATTAGGTAAATTGACAACATGATTGGGTATAAAAAGAGCTTCTCAGTGTGTCAGTAGCCGTGTTTCCATCAAGGTTTCTAGATGCGCATTTTGAAGTATCGCAGCAGAAAAGCTTAATGGAAACGGCAAAATCCGAATTTACTTCCTCAAATTCGCCAAAAAGTTGATACGCTCGCTTGAGGTGGTTTTTGGGATCTTCGAAAATGAGCAGATGCGCAAAACGACATTCATTGAATGTCCAGAGGACCAGACTTAGCTTTTTTGGATTTTTCTACCTGGATTATTGAGCAGGCATCAGGGTATTTCTAAAACTATTTATGTTTTAAACGATGATTAAATCAGTTGTTGGGAAGGTGTGGTGCAGGTGAAGGTTGTGGTTTGTAGTTATTTTGTATTTTTTAAACAAGGGGCAGATATAACACTATTTTCGTCTTTCTGCACATTTTCATTCAGTGTTTTTTCTTCTTCTGATGAATTTGTTTTATTCTGAATAAAAACAACATGCAGTGCTGGGACTGTTTGTTTCAGTACGTTGTAGTTTCAGGGACACATTGGCTTAAACTTTATTGTTCTTCATCTTCTGACTCATCATATTCTATCGCGTGGAAACTTCAGATTAAACAAGTTACGGTAGATGTTTCCACCGCTAGTTAGAACAACTCCGTCACGTTTTGAAAAATAAACAAACCGAGTAGGACTCGCTGCAGATGAGACCTGCAGTTTAACAAAACCGAACTACGTCCACACCGACGAATTAGTCTTTCCTCTCATCAGTGATGTCGTCTGCTTTCTCTTCGCTTGTGAAACTTTGTTCAGTCACATTCTGACGGTCATGAGCACTCGTTTGACTCGTTTTGAAGCGAAAACTTAACGCGCTTTGGAGACTAGCTTAGCTTTTAGCCTGCTACCGCTAACGCCTGCTGCTGGAGTGAGCGCTGCGTAACAACGACGTCACCACGCACGTTTTGTGTCACAGCTTTTTCTGTCCGGGCGGGTTGTTGAAGCAGCCGCTCCAACCCGAACAGAAACAGAAAAACGTCAGTGAAACGTTGTAAAATCCTATCGAAATATCGAAAATATGCTTAAACTTCATATCATCGTTATTGAATAAAAGTATATCGCGATATTTATCGTTATTGAATTATTGTCCAGCACTAATTAAAACTAAACAATAAAGATAACGAAGGTTACGGTATCACATGCGCGTTCACGAGACAGGACATGCAGTAGAGGCGAAGCTATGGAGGCTGAGCTGCAGTTCAGCCGAGAGCAAGGGGGAGGGACCAGAAACGTGTCTCTGTTCGAAATTTTTCTTAGTTCCAGCTTTTCCCAGAAACTACATATAGCACCTTTAAGATCTGTTGAACATGAATGAAACCTACAACAAAATATATGTTGCCTTTAAATGAGCTGTAACTTCCAGAACTTGGTAGCTTGCTGGTGTTTCAGCTTCATCTATTCATGCAGGAATGATTCATTTTTCTGACCGATTTGTCTCTGATCACCTGCCTCTTTGTCCGTGGACCGAGCCGCGCATGTTTGTAATGACAGTTTAGAGCGAGGGAGACGCAGCACCGGCTGCTCAGAGCGGGGTGGGGGGGGGGAGACATTTGAGCTGTCTGTACCTGCAGTTTAGAGCAGGGGGGAGAGAAGCTGAGACGCGCGTTGTTTGTTTTTAGCATTTTAGCTAGCTAGTATTGCACGTAACTAATTAGCGTTACTGGTGGATGGGGGGGGGGGGCGCAGTTCGGTTTGGTCGTTTGAAGCGCTCGGTTGTTAAGGGGGCGGGGCGCCCTGACGTATTACATCATGAAATTAGCATATCGTGATATAATTTTTTTGCCCAGGCAAGCTTTTTTTACCGGTATTATTGGGAACGATATGATATGGCCCAGCCCTACACTGGGACGCCATGTCATCCGGACCAGAGAGGACAAGGATAGCCCAAGTTGTTATCAACGCTCCGTTCAGAAGCCTGCATCACTGATGGTATGGGGTTGCATGAGCGCTTGTGGCATGAGCAGCTTGCATGTCTGGAAAGGCACCATTAATGCAGAGAACTATGTTCAGGTTCTAGAACAACATATGCTCCATCTAGACGTCATCTCTTTCAGGGAAGACCCTGCATTTTTCAACAAGATAATGCCAGACCACATTCTGCAGCAATCACAACATCATGGCTACGTAGGAGAAGGATCCGGGTACTGAAATGTCCAGCCTGCAGTCCAGATCTTTCACCTATAGAGAACATTTGGCGCATCATAAAGAGGAAGGTGCGACAAAGAAGGCCCAAGACGATTGAACAGTTAGAGGCCTGTATTAGACATGAATGGGAGAGCATTCCTATTTCTAAACTTGAGAAACTGGTCTCCTCTGTCCCCAGACGTCTGTTGAGTGTTGTAAGAAGAAGGGGGGATGCCACACAGTGGTAAAAATGGACTTGTCCCAACTTTTTTGGGATTTGTTGACGCCATGAAATTTTGAAACAACATATTTTCCCTTAAAATGATACATTCTCTCAGTTTAAACTTTTGATCTGTGATTTGTGTTCTATTCTGAATAAAATATTAGATGTTGGCACCTCCACATCATTGCATTCAGTTTTTATTCACAATTTGTTTAGTGTCCCAACTTTTTTGGAATCCGGTTTGTACGTGCTACTGAATCAGATTCATCTCCAAAGGTTTTCAACGTGACCTCAGCCTGAACGTTCATGTAGCGTTTCACCAACCTTTATGTCAGTGAAGTAGGGGTTAGCAGATAGATGAAATTATCGATTATCAGCACGTCTTCAGATACAAAAGTTGCTTCGTCTTTTTTAATTTGTCACGTTCGGGATGACTGAGAATCTACACAACGTGATGGGATCGATAATTGAGCTGGTTTGACTTTCAAGACAAAGCTGCCATTCAAGAAGGCAAATTCTGCACCATTGTATGTGGGAAGCATCAAATCAAGCCTGGCAGATAATTTAATCTGCTCTGACTGAACAACTTTGTGTTCTGTTCAGTCCCTCGTCATCCGCCTGGTGAGTGATAATCATCTTTACTAACGACACTCGTTCAAAAAGGTCCTGAAAATGTAACAGAGTACATTTTCTCAATACTACAACGGTAGTATTGAGTTAAAACTGTATCTGCAGTTTTGTTATTGGGTCAACGAGCCGCTCGCAGGTTGGGGCGCTTCAGTAAACCTGGACCACAAACTCAAACAGCTTCAGACAAATCACAGGGTGGAGAGGATCCTCACTGGTTCTGGAAGACGAGGCTCTCTGGCTGCTCCTGGACGAAGAGAAGCTGCTTTTATTTCTCCGGCTGCTTCCTCCACTCATGCTGACCCGAGGCCGTTTGGACGGGATCACGGCCCGTGACAGGGGAGGCGGCGGGGCGGGGACACGAGACGGGTACGAGTACATTCTGCATCAAAGAAAAAACAACGAGATCAAACTCAAACACACATTCATGAGATCTTTTTACAAAAGGAACTTGTTATAACTTCTGCACACTTTGTCATTTTAGCTGTTTGTATACGAATACTGTGTTGTTTCAGCTGTTTGTATACGAATACTGTGTTGTTTCAGCTGTTTGTATAAGAATACAGGAAACCCTCGACCTACGTCACCCGCGACCTACGGCAACTCAGACTTACGATTTTATCATATTTAATAAAAATATGATAAAAAAAAATATATATTATTATTATTTTTATTTTATTTTTTATGTTATTAATTTCATGTGTATAGCACTTTGTTGCAGCTGTGGTTGTTTTAAATGGCTTTATAAATTAAGTATAATTATTAATATTTCATTTTTAAAGGGGACCACAGATGCAAAATTCACTTTTTAATGTTTTTGTACTCAACTTTGGGTATTTACTTCATAAAAAAACAGTCCTAAGGCCAAAAAAATGCACCCAGTGGTTTATTTACTATAAGTATATTTATTTATCTTAGATAGAAACGGGCCGATTGCACTTCCTGCGGTTTGTTACGTCACAAACCGCAGCCACAACCCACAGCCACAACCCATCCCAACCTTTGTCCCGCCCCCGTCACCTAGCAACCCCTGGTAATGCTCCACCCACGCGGTTCCTGAGTTCATCTCAGCCTGCACACTAGGTGGCGGTATGCACCTAACAGTTGTTTGCGATCCGCCATAAATCAAATGGAGAAGAAGAGGAATAGTTCATCTCAGCAGAATGGCTCCTAAAGTTAAATGTTGCGTTGTTGGCTGCATTACACAACATGTGTTGATACACACTCTTCCAGTCTCAGAGAGCAGAGATGCGTGGCTTGATTTTATTTTTAATGGCAATGTCCAAGCGACATTACCGTAGAAGAATTACACTTCTTATATGATGAAGGACTACTTTAGCACAACTGCCAGTTTGGTTGAGTGGTTAACGCACTCGGCCGCCACCCGGGAGACTTGGGTTCGCATCTCGTCCATTGCATCTTTTTTTTTTTTCCCTTTTTTTTTTTAAAGCCTTTTGTTTCGGAGAAACCCTCTCTGACACTCCTGGCGCAGATAATGGAGCACTAAGCAGATTTAAAATTGATAGTTTTCAGATAAAAAGACTGCACCGCTGTGAGTGTGTGTGTGTGTGTGTGTGTGTGTGTGTGTGTGTATGTGTGTCCGCCAGTGACTGCTCGCAGCCTCCAGCTCGCGCGCACGGTGAGAGTGAGGGAGAGAGGGAGTTGGACATGACAGGAAGAATAAAAAATGACACGACAACTTGTACACTGTGATCTGTTGCGGTCCAATTCAGCTCAGCTCGACTCTGTGGCAGTAACGTGAGTTGAGTTGACTTCCTCGTCTGCCTTTGGAGGGCGGAGTTAATGTAAGCAGATCTTTGAAGGGCGTGCCACGAGATCTCATTATCATAAACCGGTCGTTCAAAACGAAAGTTAAAAATGGCAGAATTAAAAAGGGTATAATTGATTATCTAAGAATTATTTTGTGTATTAAATTGAATAAACAGTGTCTGGTAACCCCAAAGAAATACCATAAAAATTTTAAAAACATATCTGTGGTCTCCTTTAATTACAATTTGATCGTATTTATGCAACTTCCGGTCGTTTCCGGTCGCCATTTTACTACTGTACTGCGGTCAATGGAGCTCTAGACGCTCCTGTCAGCTGGCTTTAGAGGACCGTGTGTCCGTTCAGGGTTGCCTCATACGGATAAATTTGCTGGAAACACTCGGTCAACTCTGTGGACGTCTCAGACCCGGAGGAGCAGCCGCCGATCGCCCCCGTGATCGCTCTAACAACGCCGCCCGACATGCTAACGACAGCAGCTAACAGAGCAGCTAACACAGGCGAAGACACCGAGCCGACATGCCGCGGAGGGGCCATCTGCGGCCGGGAGCTCGCCGCAAATGTCCGCCTGGCAGTCGGGGGACACCGAGCTAACGCGGAGATACAAAGCCGACAGCCTTTTTGAATGAACTGACATGCTAACCAGTGCTGCTAATGGCGGGGCCTAACCGTAGCTAACGCCGAGCAGTTGTTTTGGATGGAGAAACATCGCGGAGAAACGGCTTTCAGTAAGTTTTTTTTTTTTTCTGGCTCCAAATATATGAAGTTAAGAAGCTAACAGTCATTCTTTTAAACAGTTTTGACCACGTGTGTGCGTGTGGAGCGTAAGGAAGCTGGGGGAGCTCGCACCCGAGCTGATGCTAAAAGACGAAGGCAGGCTTTGACCAGCTCAAAGTAAGACATTATATTTTTTATTTATTGTACAGTACTGTATTCATTTACTGTACAGTTCTGTGCATGTTCATGGCCTAGTATGTCTGCTTGTTCAGTCTCATGCCATTAAATATGTGTGCGGCGCTCCGTTAGCGGTATAGCCGCGACCTATGTCAGAAACGCGGACCTACGACAGGCAGGTGTTTTTGGTCCGCGAGGTACGACAAAATCGACCTAAGTCACACACGTAGGTCCCAATGCCTGACGTAACTCGAGGGCTTGCTGTACTGTGTTGTTTCAGCTGTTTGTATACCAATAATGTTAACTTTTAGCAGTTTGTATACAAATACTGTGTTTTAGCCGTTTGTATACCAATACATTCCATCATTTTAGCTGTTTGTAGACAAATACTGTGTCGTTTTAGCTGTTTGTATACCAATACTTTCCATCATTTTAGCTGTTGGCAGACAAATACTGTCGTTTTAGCTTTTGTATACAATACTGTGTCATGTTAGCTATTTGTATACCAATACAGTACTGTGTTGTTTTAGCTGTTTGTATACCAATACTGTGTTGTTTCAGCTGTTTGTATACCAATACTGTGTTGTTTCAGCTGTTTGTATACCAATACTGTGTTGTTTTAGCTGTTTGTATACCAATACTGTGTCATGTTAGCTGTTTGTATACCAATACTGTGTTGTTTCAGCTGTTTGTATACCAATACTGTGTTGTTTCAGCTGTTTGTATACAAATACTGTGTTGTTTTAGCTGTTTGTATACCAATACTGTGTTGTTTCAGCTGTTTGTATACCAATACTGTACTGTGTTGTTTTACTGTTTGTATACCAATACTGTACTGTGTTGTTTTACTGTTTGTATACCAATACTGTACTGTGTTGTTTCAACTGTTTGTATAACAATACTGTTTTGTTTTAGCGGTTTGTATACCATTATTGTGTTGTTTCAATTGTTTGTATACCAATACTGTGTTGTTTCAACTGTTTGTATACAAATACTGTGTTGTTTTAGCTGTTTGTATACCAATACTGTGTTGTTTCAGCTGTTTGTATACCAATACTGTACTGTGTTGTTTTACTGTTTGTATACCAATACTGTACTGTGTTGTTTTACTGTTTGTATACCAATACTGTACTGTGTTGTTTCAACTGTTTGTATAACAATACTGTTTTGTTTTAGCGGTTTGTATACCATTATTGTGTTGTTTCAATTGTTTGTATACCAATACTGTGTTGTTTCAACTGTTTGTATACCAATACTGTGTTGTTTTAGCTGTTTGTATACCAATACTGTGTTGTTTTAGCTGTTTGTATACCAATACTGTGTTGTTTCAACTGTTTGTATACCAATACTGTGTTGTTTTAGCTGTTTATATACCAATACTTCACATCATTTTAACCAGTCCTTTCAATACTTAGAGCTAGCCTTTTAAATCTATTACGTACTTCAGTTTTTCCCAACCTTTGGTCTGACGTCTTGCTACTTTTGGTTTTTAGCTAAATGTTCTGCTTCTTTGAAATACGACGACTTGGTTTCAGCTTCTTCAGAGAAGTCATTCAGTGCTCGCACTGCGTTTTGGAAGACAATGCCATTTCTCCGGTTTTAAATCAAAAGTTAGTTCAAATCTGACGGGTAAGTTGGACAAAGGGTGTTTTCTCTGAAACAAACGGCACGAGACAACTTTCACTCACCTGTCATAGTAATCTCTCTGAAAATCATAGTCCAGGTCAAACGATGAGCTGCTGTGAAGAAACAAAAACAATGATGGTGAAAACGTGCAGACATGACAGCACGACTACGTTTTCTGTGTTCCCTTAAGGCTCATCATCCTCTGTCCTACCAGTTTCCATCTGTCACAATTTTCTTTGCTGGAACGAAGCCATCATCATCATCATCATCAGATGCTGCAGCACCTGCAGACACGTACCTGTACATGTCTCCAGCGGAGCGTTTGGATGTTTTCGACCTGTGAGGTTTGGGCTCTCCAGCTAGGTTAATGTCTGAGGAAAGAACGATGGCAAATTTTTAGAAGACATGACAGATTGTGTTAAATCAGTCACAATCAGAAACATTTATACGATTTGTAGCTCAAAGTAAGATAGTTTTTTTATACACATGGAGTTTTTCAGTCTTTTTTTAGCCTTAATGAATGTTTTAATTGTGCAGCAAGGTCAAAATAATTCAAACGACTTGTTTTTAGGCCACGCTGCGGCTGCCACTCGATTAGAACAGCATCAGTAATGATGCCAAAAAAAAAATCACAATTTTACATTTTGGATGTTAGATTAAAAAAAAAAGAAAAGAAGATGACAAAAGTCACAGGTTATTGTGCCAAGCTGGAGCTTTTCCACCGTGAAACACAACAGAGTTGTTTTTAAATCAGTAGAGTGCGAGCGGAGATCATCTGTGATGATTTTAAAGACTCGTGCAAAAACAGCGACTAAACCCAGGAAACCAGAACAGAATTTGCTTAAACAGAATCCTGAAGGTTTCCAAACTTCTTAGATTTACAAACAAGGCTGTGTTTTTAATCAGGAAGTGGCAAGCAGAGCTGTTTTGCTTATTTAAAACAATCCTTGTTTTGGCCTTTTAATGGAGGGAAAGTGGGGGGGGGGGACACGTTTGTAAGTGTATTTATATATGAACAGATGTTTAACACAACAGAACAGGAAGAGGAGTCCGAGACAGATGGACAGAACTTCCTCAAAGGTTTGACTTGTTTGTACTTTAATAAATTACTTACACGGAATAAATAAAATAAATAAACTGAAGGAAATTCAACAGATCTATAAATCTAAATTTCACCAGCTTCAGGTCTCCTGTCCAACAGCTCCATGTCATCACATCTGGACTGTTGTAATCCTTTTATTACCTGTATCTGGGTGTCCAAATAATTCTTTAAAAAGTCTTCAGTTGATCCAAAATGCTGCTGCCAGAGTCTTAACTGGAGTTAGTGGGAGAGATCATCTCTCTCCAGTTTTAGTTTCCCTCCATCCCTGTCAAGTCCAGACTTTAATTCAAAATCTTACTTCTAACCTACAAAGCTCTCAACAACCTAGCTCCATCTTATATTACAGATCTTATTGTTCCATATTTTCCTAACTGAGCACTTCAGTCTCAGACTGCAGGCTTACTTGAGGTTCCTAGAATTTCCAAAAGCAGAATGGGAGTTGGATCTTTCAGTTCTCAGGCTCCTCTCTTGTGGAACCAACTTCCAATTTGTCTGTGAGGCTGACACATTGTCTAGTTTTAAGACTTTCCTTTATGATAAATCCTATAGTTATGGTTGGCTTGAGTTTCCCAGAGTTATCGCTTAATCTACTACTTCCGGCTCTTGGCAAAGCAGGTCGCATCTCTTTTTGCTCCTCTCCTCCCTAAGTTTTCCTCCTCCCTGCTTTTGCATTTTGTCTCGTCTGTAACTCTTCAGTGCTCACTCGAACCAATTTGAAATGGATTTAATTATGTGGGCTGTTTCCTCTATTGATAAAAAATTTTCAACGAAGCGCACCGGACCAGGAGAAGCGGCTTGCCCCTTCGACACGCATGCGGTGGGATACACTATGGACTCGTGGAGCGAGTGGAAGCCAATGTGTCTGACCGTTCTTTCTGTCGAAGACGTTGAAGATTTGTGGATTATTGGCATTTTGGTAGCAGCTGCTCTGCTTTTTGGGATTGGCGGAGGTTTCTGCTACTGGAAGCTGAGGGAGGCTGCCGCGGCGATCAACGCGCTGGCGAGACTTCCTGCTCAGCAAGATTCTCTGATCCGGGCTATGACCTCAACGACCCAGCTGTTGTACGAGCTGAACCGCACGATGGGAGCAGCGGCGGACAGCCGCGGACCTGCGGTGCGTTTTGGGACTCGTTTACAGCCGACCCATCAGGGCACAGATGGGGATTTGTAGCTCGGAACCTCACATGATTCGGCGATTTGGACCAGACAGCACCTGGACTTCAAGGCTGCAGTCAAAAGTACACTGTAGCCTGGCCTGAAAATAAATAAAGCGACTAATCTAATCGGGACTCTGTGCAACCTTGAAAGAAGGCTGACTGAAAACTTCTCCTGGAGTGAAAGCTGTTGAGAACTCGCGGCCCCCCCTCCCCCCAGAGGTCTCTGTATGTGCATTCAGATGGTGCCGAGCTGAGCCCATCTACAGACTGTGCTTATCTGAAATGATTACTCACGAACTAATCTCCCTGCTTGCCATGAAATGCAACATGTCTTGTCTCTATTCGTGCTTAAGCTGGTAGTTTTTTTCGACTTTATCATAGTGTCCTAAGACAAATTGTGATAGATTCTTTTATGAATACCAATGATTACCCGACTGTATGTTCCTTTTTTCCATATCTGATTGTTGGTGGCGCGGTTTTATACTGCTGCGGCTTCCGTGCGTACGTCCCTCTTCGGATGGTGCACGCACCAATTGCAAAACTTTGTACCTTGGTGCAAATATGCCAATAAAGATATATTCTATTCTATTCTTAATTCTTCAGCTACTGGAAAACAAACTGACCACACCTCACTCTGCTGCTGCCTTTACTCCATCCACTGTATTTGAAATTATTTATATCAGTAACATGAGTTTTTCTGTCTTTGTCCCCACAGACACCACACCTGGACCACAGACTACACCTGGACCATAGAAACCACAGCAGGACCATAACAAATTAGTCTGCACTTTGAAGGGGGGTGTTAGTATATAATATAAAATATATGTATGTGTAGAGATAAGATCTGAGAGATTAACGATGTCAGGAGTGTGTGTGATTGAAGGAAAAAACATGCCTGCTGGATGCAGAGCCATCCTCACCAAACAGGTTTTTCTGTTCCACATTACCTACAAGTTAAACATGTTTCGCTGTCGGGGCATAAAAAAAAAAAAACATTGTTTAAGGTTACGTCTGTTGCTTGACACTTTCCTTTAAAGATTCATAAATTAATCGCCAAGTTATTATCTCACCTAATGGAGACAGAATGTGATGGGGTCCATGTTTGTTACATTCTTTTTTATGTTTTACAGACAAAAGCAACGTGAGCGCCTCACTATTATCAAATATCAAGTATTTATACTGAAAGCCAGAGGTTTCGTGTCTAAATAAACGGTTTCTGCAGACACGTGAAAGTAAAACCGTGTTAACTTCCAGAAAATTCCTGCAGTCCACATGTCGGTGGCTCTACTTTCTCCGATTATCTAGTATAAGAACAACCAACGACAAACCCAATTATGCTGGTTTCTTTTTTTAAAGACAGACATCTTTGTTTTAATTGTTTGAGGCCCAAGTACGAGCACTGACCGAGCACTTGTCCAACGATTATCTTCCCGTCCTCCCCGGCAACAGCAGCCCGAGCGTTCCTCTCGTTGGCGTACTGAACAAAGGCGTAGCCCTTGTGGACAGAGCAGCCAACGATCTTCCCGTACTTGCAGAAGATGATTTCGATGTCCTCCTTGGTGACCAGCAGGGTGTTGAGGTTCCCAATGAAGACCCGGGAGTTGAGGGAGCGCGGGTCGGTTTTGTTGGTGACATTGCTGGCCATCAGGCTGGAGGCGGAGGACGAACGACTGGCAGAAACAAAACACATATTTGAGATTTTGAGGAGGCACTGATCTTAAATGTTAAAATAAATCTGGAAGACAAAACTTTAACGACACAGAAGGTGCAAGATGTTTTCAGCTTTTTTCTGGTGTTTTGAAACTTAAAGTAGCTAAAAGCATCCATTGTTCCATGTTTTTAAAAGCAAGTCCCAGCTGAAAATCAAAAAGAAACTAAATTTAAAATCCACCTCAGAAACAAGAATCAAGAGGCTTTAAACTCATTCAAACGCTAATCAATCCAACAGTACTCAGAGTGGGGTTAGGCCACCAACACTAAACTAACGTATCCTTATTTACTGGTAATTCTCATGAATAAAGCATTTACATGAAACAATAAATGCAAAATGAGCGGTGAAACCATTTTATAATGCATTTACTTTAGCAGCTCCAACCAAAGATCCTAAAGTCAGTTTGATGTATAAAGGGAATAAGACAGCTAAAGTTTTGCCTTGGATTTAATATTAAATAGAAATAAAAACTGAATGCTTTGTTAGTTTTACATGTTGCCACTGGTGCTTCTTCAGTGCCACATTTTTGTAATTAAACGTTCGACACCAAAAATAGGACTTTTACTAATGCTCAACAGTACTTTGTCCTCCAATTTAAAAATGACACCCCTCCCTACAATCACAACCACGTGTTACAGAACCAAAGGAAGCTGGAAGTTAAAACCTTTCAGGTCTGAAAAAGCCAGATTTACTAAAGCTTGCGCTTAAAATTCATAATTTTGATTAACTGTGGGTCTTATCTAGAAGCACACTGATAAACTTTTGTCAGATTTATCAGAGGGTAGGACTGCAGGTGTTTACAGAGCTCAGATGAATAAAGTGGTTAGGAGCTTATGTGAAGGCGAACATGTAAAAAGGTCTTGTGAATATGACAGCTAGTAGGGGCATCAACAGTGAAATCCCCCAGCTGAGGGTGGGTTTGAACATTCACTCACTCCATAGCGTCTGTGTGCAGGGCTGTCGTCTTGTCTGCGGTTTGGGTCTGGACCTTCACTCCTCACGATTTATACTGAGGCGACAGAAAACACACCTCGAGTCAAGCTGGGCAGGGTTATCTCGTACCAAATCTTACCTGCCGGGAAGGTGTGCAGGAATCAGTGACAAACCCCTCCCAGTGAAGAGAAAAAAGAAGCTGCACGCTGCTTTCTAGTGACAACATCTGGGCATAAATTCCAGTCATGTATTTTGTGTTTGTAAATCAGAAATGTGTGTGTAAAAAATATTTGTATTGC
Organism: Garcialebias charrua; assembly: GCA_038048925.1. Classification (NCBI taxonomy): domain Eukaryota; kingdom Metazoa; phylum Chordata; class Actinopteri; order Cyprinodontiformes; family Rivulidae; genus Garcialebias; species Garcialebias charrua. The sequence continues at coordinate 1,216 of JBBPBX010067903.1, read as the reverse complement.
ATTTACTCTATAAACATGCTGATGTACTGTACAGGTAAGTTCAAATTGAGTCAATTATTGTTGAATGAGAGTAAACTTGATATGCTGCTGAAATTGCTGCTGATCTCTGTGTATACAGTATTTAAGAGAAAGGTTAAAGGGGACCACAGATGCAAAATTCACTTTTTAATGTTTTTTTTACTCAACTTTGGGTATTTACTTCATAAAAAAACAGTCCTTGTGCCAAAAAAATGCACCCAGTGGTTTATTTACTCTAAGTAGATTTATTTATTTTTGATAAATACACCAGGATTCACACTTCCTGCAGTTATTGACGTCACAGGCCGTAGCCAATCACCTCAAACCTGAGTCCAGCCCCTCACCTAGCAACCCCTGGTTAGGCTCAACCCACTTCTGTATTAAACACATGACTGTTGTTTTTCATGATTTCATCTCATCTTTTGTTTATATGTTCTTAATTTCATGTGTACAGCACTTTGTTGCAGCTGTGGTTTTTTTAAATGGCTTTATAAATAAAGTATAATTGTTATTTTTATATTTTAGTTCAATTTTTAGTGTATTTGCGATCGCTCCCAACGCGCAGCCGTCAAAAATTAAACGAGCGGACCCCCGGCGTAGGGACCAGCGGCAACGGGACCCTCTTCTGGCGCGATGGAGCGGAGCTTCAATTGTACAGCCTCGCTGCTGCCCTCGCAGCAGCCTCGCAGCAGCGAGGACCTTCTCCTTACTGATTAATTTACGGGAGACACTTGGTGAACTTTGTTGTCTTGACTGGAACAGCGATAACTCCCAAAATCTCCGCGTGCAACGAGCGAAGCTGGCGAACACCGGAAGAGGAACAAGCTAACATTAGCTTCGGATTCGGCAGGTCTCATGCTAAAAGGAGCAGCTAATTGCGGCGCGCTCAGACGGGTTTCGGTAAGTTATCTTAAGCTAGCACTAACAGTAAGTCAAATGAGTAATAAAAAAAGAGCTAATTTTAAAACAACAACACATTACAGATACTGGCTGTTACAGAGGGCGTTAACAGATCGTTGAAGGGCGTGGACTTCAAGAAACCGGTCGTTCAAAACGAAAGTTAAAAATGGCAGAATTAAAAAGGGTATAATTAATTATCTAAGAATTATTTTGTGTATTAAAATGAATTAATATTGTCAAGATAGCACACAGACATAACATAAAAAATTTAAATACCTATATGTGGTCTCCTTTAAAC
>JBBPBX010067902.1:7106-19287 GCA_038048925.1 Garcialebias charrua | reverse complement strand
GAGAGAACACAAATTATGTAAGAATAAAAATACTAAATCTATTACAGTACTGTACAAAGTCAGAGACCCATTGAATGATAAAGCTCTGTATTTGTTGTATAACACAATCATTTTTCCACACTCAAAAGTATGAATGTTTACATGAAAACTGGAGTGAAACAACTTTATTCAATTTTATTTCACTCAGCATGTAGCTTGCAGATAGGCAGATAGGCAGCCATGGCATAGTGGTAATGGCACTCGTCCACCGATCGGAAGGTTGGAGGTTCGAATCCCGTTTCCCCACACCATGTGTCGTTGTGTCCCTGGGCAAGACACTTAACCCCGAGTTTCTCCCGGTAGGACTGGATGGCGCCTTGCATGGCAGTCTGCCGCTACCGGTGTATGAATGTGTGTATGAATGGTTGGATGGTTGGTATTGTAAAGCGCTTTGGGGCCCCTCATAGGGGGCTGGAAAGCGCTATATAAATAAGCTCCATTTACCATTTGTCCTTCGTCCAGGAAGGACAAAGATGCCTTCCTGACAAAACCGCCGTTCACATAAAGCGCATGTGTCTCCGCGGAGAAACTTATGAACTGACACGGTCCATAGCAGGGTTTCCAGGCCGAAGGCCTGTAAGTCGATGTCCTCGTAAGTCGGGGACCACCTGTACAATCCCGCCGCCTTCAGATAAAAGTGACCAATGCAATCCCGCCTTGACCGTGGAATACTGTAGGTGATATTTAGTATTTTTATTCTTACAGAATTTGTGTTCTCTCCATATCAGTTTGTTTGTTCATTCATTCATTCAACCTTTATTTATACAGGCTGGACTCGTTGAGCCACGGGGACTCATTTACAAGAGGGACCTGTCTCACTCACACCTAGGGTCAATTTAGAGTTAACAATCAGCCTAACATGCATGTTTTTGGACTGTGGGAGGAAACCGGAGCACCCGGAGAAAACCCACGCATGCACGGAGAGAACATGCAAACTCCACCCAGAAAGGCCCCCGGACCAGGATTTGAACCGGGGACCTGCTCGCTTAGAGGCAGTCAAAGTCAACTTTATTGTCAGAACTACAATATGTACAGGACATACACAGGACCGAAATTGCGTTTCTCTCAGTCCCTCGGTGCAACAGTAACCATCTAAACACTAAACACTAAAACATTTAATAAACATAAGCATAAAATAGTAAAATAGTAAAAAAAGTGTAACACTGTCCTGAGTTTTTTCATAATAGTATAAAAGTATGAAAATTTACACCAACACTGAAACACCAAACACCCCTAAAACACCAAACACCCAATGAACATAAGCATAAAATGAAATAATAAAAGTGTAATACTGTCCTGAGTTTTTGCATAGTAGTATAAAAAGTATAAAACGTATATCTATAAAATAAACTGAAGTTTCTAGCATTGACATTTGCAAAGAGTCATCAACATCTCCAAAAGTTTGGTCTGTGTTGTAAAAAGCTGCACTTTCAACCTGCAAAAGGAATGTTGTTGTTGGAATATGGGGGAGGTGTTTTGTTTTGGCTACTGGGGGGATGTTTTGAGCACACAAAAGACTTCAGCCCCAGGGGGTCACACAAACCTAATTGAATGCAAATCCATCAATCTGTAATTTGACAGGCTCTGGTAAGTGTAGTACTCATCTGAATATTCTGGTATTCCTAGTGTTAAAGAAATAGTTTTTTTTACATTTTTCCTGCTACATGCCGAAGTGCAGTGATTTCTGTAGTAATTTTCTGGACGCACTTTTATGACACAATTAAGACCTCCTTTGCTATCTTACAATAACACTGAAGCTATAAACCCATCATTACTGTCCTCTTGTCTGTCATTTAAAATGGAAGCAGAAGACCTTTTTGAATCTGAAGGATATCACTTTAGTTTGTCAAAAACAGTTTGGTGATTTAGTGCATTAATGGGCATTTCTATCCTGGAAATACGAATAGCCTTCGCATGCTAACGTTAGCATGCTAGCGCCGTATGCTAACGTTAGCATGCTAGCGCCGTATGCTAACATGGGAGTGGGGGTGTTGAAAATGTCCTGAAACAGTTACCAATGTCTTGTTAAGCTCTGTATTCCACAGAACATAGTAGGATCTAAAATGATTTTTAAAGATGAAGGAGCAAGTTGAAACATGCAGGGTCTCCCTCCTTGCTAGCAGGCTCCATTGGGAGCTGCCTGGCTAACTAACTACGGTGGCCCTACACGGCCAAAATTCTACAGCGGCCGAATGCACAGGAGCGGTAAAAATACAATATAAAATTTTAAAAAAGTTTTAAAATCTATTTTGGGGCTTTTAGAATCGATTCTGAATCGCCAGGACTAAGAATCTTGATTCTTTAAAAAATAGATTTTTTTTGCTGCATCCCTAATTGCTACACACTGAAACCTTTTTGTCCACTACTAGATTTTTTTTTTATTAACACAAACAGAACTACAAAACACTACATAAACAAAAAAATATATACAAACTCTTGTGAATGATAACATAACTACAGTCTATAAGCTAGGGGGCGGTTTACAAAATGATGAAAGTTGAAAAAATACTAGATACACACACTAATATTACTGTATGAGGGACGACCATTGCACTGCCTATGTCATATTCAGGGGACGGAGAGCAAGCAGAGGGAGGGGGGTCAAAAACACCAGATGAGAATTTTTTCACTTTGCAAAGTCTAAATTTGAGTTAGGATGACATTTTTGACTTGTGAAATTTTCTCAACAAGCTTATTTTATGCTTTTCATTAGACTACTATTAGCTTAAAAACACTTTTCATTTCTCCTTTAAAATATATATTGTTTGAAAAGTTACAGACTACATTACAATCTTACATACCCCAGCTTTAACAGGACAGAAAATATAAAAACCGGTACAATAAATCAGTGAAAATAGAATAAAAGCAACAGCAATAAAAGGAGGCAATGGAAATAAAAATGCTACATACTAAAATACCAAAAGTAATAAAAGTTACACACTGAAAGCTTTTTTGAACAAGTGGGTCTTCAGTCTGGTTTTGAACAGAGTCAGATCAGAGGTGGCACGCAGCTCAAGGGGGAGACTGTTCCAGGCTTTTGGGCCGGCAACAGAAAAGGACCGGTCTCCCCATTGTTTGTACCTTGAGCGAGGCACCTCCAGCAGGTGTTGACTGGCAGAGCGTAAATCTCTGCTGGGCTGATGGACTTTCAAAAGTTCTGAGATGTACAGAGGTGCAAGTCCATTCAGAGCTTTGAAAACAAACAGCAGCAGCTTGAACTGTATCCTGAACTGAACCGGGAGCCAGTGTAGAGAGGACAGGACAGGAGTGATGTGTTCATATTTTCGTGTGTTGGTCAAAAAGCGGGCGGCAGAGTTCTGTACAAGCTGTAAACGGGAGATGGAGGATTGATTAATACCAACATACAAAGCATTACAATAGTCAAGTCTGGATGTCACAAAGGCATGGATGGCCTTCTCAGACATCTTACAACGATTATGAAACATTGAGGTGTAATGATGGTTCAGGCAGGTTTTATTACAAATGATCAGGGCACTGAGTTGACCACGAGCTTCTCTGTACCAAAGAACTTTAGAGTATATTCATTCAACCTTTATTTATACAGGCTAGCCTCGTTGAGCCATGGAGACTCATTTACAAGAGGGACCTGTCTCACTCACACCTAGGGACAATTTAGAGTTACCAATCAGCCTACCATGCATTTTTGGACTGTGGGAGGAAACCGGAGCACCCGGAGAAAACCCACGCATGCACGGAGAGAACATGCAAACTCCACCCAGAATTCTGTTCATCAGAATTTCAGGATGACATGAAGAGTTAAATGCCATTAATCAAAATAAGAAAAAAGAATAATAGTACCTTTGAAAGTTTTTATTTAACACAAAGCAAAATCAATGTGTCATTTTAACTGCAGTAAACACATTTAAGTAAAAGTTGTCTGTCTGAAAAAAGGAGCATTAGACCTAACAAAGGAACATCTGATCATTTCACCTCCAGTTTGTCATCAACTCTAATTAAAATACTGTCTAGTCAACCTTGTAATGGGTCAATAGTGAACAATAGGCGGCCATGGCGTAGTGGTAAAGGCAGTCGTCCCCCGATCGGAAGGTTGGCGGTTCGAATCTCGGTTCCCCACACCATGTGTCGTTGTGTCCTTGGGCAAGACACTTAACCCCGAGTTGCTCCCGGTAGGACTGGAAAGCACCTTGCATGGTAGTCTGCCGCTACCGGTGTATGAATGTGTGTAGCATTCAATGTGTGTACCACTTTGAGATTTTCACTAATGAAAAGTGCGTTATAAATTGAATTCATTATTATTAATATTTTAACTTCCTGACACCATTTTCAAAACTTGGACCTGAGTGTTTAGCCATTTACAGACATCTCTTGTCTCCTGTCCTAACATCATGAACTGACACATTTTAATAGTGCAGCAAGAATTTCTTGTTCAAGTTCAGAAGAAGTTGGTTTTCAAAGTTTTTGAGTCCAGTCTGGCTCTTTTGGGAGATAAAATATGTCTTGCTGTACTGAATAGTCTTTCAATAGTCTTTCTATAATATTCCAATAGTTTTTCTATAATATTTCAATAGTCTTTCAATAAGGCCATGGGTGGTGCACATCTTCTGGCTGACTCCGTGGTGGAATCCATTTTGGGTGTGTTAGCAGTGCTGCAGGTGCGCTCAGTTCAATTATGTATACTGTATGCATGTACGAGAATATATGTTATTTGTCCAGCTCTTCTTGAAAAAAGATCTAGCATTACCTGTCCATTGAGTGATTCAATAGACTAACTCCCCTCTTGCCATTGGTTACCATCAAACAAAATAACAAATACATTTTTTTAAAGCAACGTGAATGTAACTTGTAACACAATGTACTGTATTATTGAAATGTAGTATATTAGAAAGTACAGATACTTAAAGTAAAATGTAGTGGAGTAAAAGTCGAATGTACCCACGTTTAACTCTACTTAAGTAAAGTACAGATATATGGAAAATGTACTTAATCTGTAAGATGTAATTGAATCCCCGAGGCTCAATGGGATTAACCTGTATAAATGAAGGTTGAATGAAAAAAAAAAAAAAATCAAAGATGACACACACTCTGGAAACAAGTTGGACATTATTAAGCGGCCCACACCACCCACTAACTGCTGTACATCGAACAGCGTGATTAAACCCTGAAAGAAAAGAGAGAAAACCTCTCCCGGTCCTCTAGCAGCTGTTTCAGAGGCTGTCTGTATTCATCACTTCCTTTAGAGATGATTTCCTGCTGCTGCCCACGCACTAACCCCTAATTTATCTTGTGCAAAAAGGGCACATGTATGACATGTTTTTGTCTGACTAGATGAGACCCTGTTGTCTCCCTGCTTATACTTTGTGGCTGATGTTTGTTTGTAACACAGAAAATCTCCAGTACTGTAGCACTGGGAATACAAACTGCTGAAGAGGTGATTTTTTTTTGTGCTGCACTAATGGAGGATAGCATGTTTACTTTCAAGAATTAAACCAGTAATACATCGCTTCCCTTTTTCTCTTTCTAATGTTACATTTAATTTGATTCTCTTATGTCAGCATAGTGGCACCTCCTGTAAATATGTCACTTAACGTGTCGATTCAGATCAGAGGCGAAATCGCTTTTCCGTTCCATCTCTAACAAGGGTGAAATAATCGGGGCCTAATCTATAATAAGGGAATCCAATCACCGGAGCAAAAGCCTGTTGTGAGTTTGAAGCGCTGCCAGACTTTGATCACCTCGGCGGTAAATTGATTAGCAGTGATCTACTGGTCTCTTAAATGCTGATCCTGGAAAAGAAGTTCATGTCTTTGCTTAGAGCTGAGCTTGTGGTTGAGCTCCAAGTAACCCCCCCCCCCTTTTAGTTGCAGTAACAGTGATGGTGGCTCTGTCTGTTCAAATTCATTGTACCTGTCTTGTCAGATTCAAAAGAGGGGGTTTGGGTGGAGGCTTCAAACGGGTGATGCAGAAAAGACAAAATGCACTGGCTTTGATGGAAGACTATCGCTGTGTTCCTTTTTTGTCAGAATTCCTGAGTTTCAAGTTACTAAAATCAGTTGGAACGCCACCGCAAAAGATATAATTTAGACCAGGGGTCTGCAACCTTCATGATCAAAAGAGCCATTTCTGCCCCTTCGTTCACTAAATTAAACATATTCAGCTGCAAAAATTGATCCAATTGTCGTTATCAACTGGTGGCTCATGGGCCACTTTAAGTTTGTTAAAGTGGGCTTTTCTGACCAGTAGGCATGAAATTATTAAACTAAAAACATCCAATGCTTGTTAACATTTATTGAAATTTTTACATTTTTGAGACAAAATAATAGACTGGATTCCATCCATCCATCCATCCATCCATCATTTTTACTTGCTTCTTCTTTTTTGGGTTGCAGGGGGTCACTGGGGCCCATATCCAGGCCACAAGTCCAAGTCCATTAGACTGGATTCTTGTAAATAATATATATTTACATACATATTATTTTTTGCCTATTATTATTTATTTTTTTACTAAAACAATGAACGGTGCAGGCTATGTGATTTTTTTTTATTTTTATTATTGTGGAGAAATTGAGTATTCTACTTTGAAGAAATAAAGCATAAAGTTAAAGGGAGTATAATTTGCTCTGTGTATTATTACTAGTATTTGCATATTTGCTAAAGAATCACAGGATAACTGCTAAAACTAGTATTTTTTCTGTTTGTTTTGAGTAGGGGTATAACATCCTATAAAATTCAGTTTTATGTCAGTTTTGGTCAAAGCTTGAAAGAGCCACTGTAGAGGGACCAAAGAGCTGCATGTGGCTCCAGAGCCGCAGGTTGCAGACCCCTGATTTAGACCAAAAGTTAGAGGTTCGTTAGCCTGGCCCTCGCCTTCCTGCACAGCTCCGCTCAATTCTCATTTCCCTAGTCCAAAGCGAAGTGAAGGACAAGGGTCTGGTTTCAACCAGGCTAGAGGTTCGTCCACTTTAAATCCAATATAGCAGCCTTCTTATGCAAATTGTTGACAAGAGCAGGAAACATTTTATTTGCACTTCTGACCATTTGCATCTCTTGAAATCAGTCCAGCTTCTATCAGAGAGCAGTGTTCAAACGCACTGAAATATAAATTGCTATCAATTTAAATTCAATTCAGTTTATGTATATAGCGCCAAATCACAATAGAAGTTGTCTCAGGGCACTGAACAGGAACATTCACGTACATATAAAAGCCAGTTAGTAAAGTTCTCTATCTGAGGAAGCCAGCAGACTCGTTGAATCTTCACTTCGTTGCAGTCTCCCATCCTGAGCAAGCACAGTGGCAACAGTGGGAAGGAAAAACTCCCTTTTAATAGGAAGAAACCTCCAGCAGAACCAGGCACAGGACGAGCGGCCATCTACTTCGACTGACTGGGTTTGAGAGGAGAGGAAGGAGGAGCAAAGGAACACAGAATGGCGTGTCCAGATGTAGGTGCAGGTGTTGCTGCAGATGTACCCCCCTACTGGAAGAAAGACAAAGAGATATGTCAAGGATAGAAAAAATTACAAATACAAAGCAAGTTGAAGTAAAGTCGCATAGTGAAGAAATGCGGACAGTTTGTCTTCCAGCAGCCTAAGCCTATAGCAGCATAACTAAGGGACAGCTCAGGAAACCTAAGCCGACCCTAACTACAGGTAGTCCCCGACTTACGAGCGCATGGGCATATGAGGTTCCGGACTTACGAGCTGACTAACGAACAGTAAAGTTGTACAGAAAATACAGAAAATACAGCACTGTTATGTGTTTTTAGATGAAAGTGTGTTAGCTAACAGTTTGTAAACAAGTTTCTGAGCCTGTTTATGAACTAGTATGAACATTTGTGTTGAAAAACTAGTGTTCGTAGTAGCGCTAGCATAAATGTTCCGACTTACGACCGAAGATATGGACTTACGAGCGACACGTGTTTCGTGTTCCGACATATGAGATTTCGTGTTACGAGCACCTCATAGTAACAGAACTCGCTCGTAAGTCGGGGACTACCTGTATATGATTTATGAAAAAGGAAAGACTTAAGTATAGTCTTTAAACTGGACAATGTGCCATTCTCATGGACAGAACCTGGAAGTTGGTTCCACAAGAGAGGAGCCTGATAACTGAAAGATCTTCCTCCCATTCTGCTTTTGGAAACTTTAGGAACCGCAAGTAAGCCTGCAGTCTGAGAGGAAAGTGCTCTGTTAGGAAAATATGGAACAATAAGATCTCGAATATAAGATGGAGCTAGGTTGTTGAGCGCTTTGTAGGTTATAAGTAATATTTTGAATTCAGTCAGTTTGTATCAGTTTGTACTGACATCAGCTGCGAGTCAGAAAAAAACATTGATTTTTTCCCCCAAATAGTTTAGTCACTTCTGAAGTGTTTTCTCAAATAATTATTAATTATTAATGTTAATTAGCTACTAATTATATTCTGACTTCTGCAGTACATGAAACGCAGCACAAGTCAGGTGATCATAAGGGAGAGTTGCTCATGTTTCCAACGTGACGGGTGCGTCCAACAGGAAGAGGAAACACTTGATGCTGTGGTGTTTTTGCACTGACTCTGCATCAGAGAGCAGCATTGTCAGGTTTGAAACCACGTTCAATTTAAAGGTTTATTACTCAAGAAATCCCTCATCCTCTAATCCTCGAACCATATCTCTGCTCAGTGCTTTTATTCTGTCAGTCTAGTGCCTAATGTGTGTATAGCTTGTGGTGTGTGTGTGTGTGTGTGTGTGTGTTATCAGCTCAGCAGAACAAAGCCCAATCATGACAGAGCAGCAGAAAGGCCTGCAGCGTATTCAAATCCTATCGCTTGTCTTTAAGCAAACGAGCTCTTTGGAGTTGAACTTGAGCAGACTTTAACAAAGTTCTCCATTTTTCTGTTTGCTGTTACACTGATCGGTCCTCTCCCAGCTCTGATGTCGGTTTGTGATGAATGAAAAACAGGAGAAAGGAAAGAGACAGAAGTGGGTTGATTTCTGTTTGCGAGCCTCGCTGCATTTGAAGCCTTTTATCTGAGGTCAGACGCAACAAATGATTTGAGCGCCGCTTCAGCGTTTCTCTCCTTTTCTCTAAAACTTGCATTAACCTTTTTTTTTTTACTAACGTTTGGATTTGTTTTATTGTGTCAAGGTTTTGCCCTCGCCTCTTCTTCACATTCTTTGACCCTCACTAAACAGAAGTGCCAAACGTCACATCTTTGAGTCTCTGTGAAATCGATGACAGGTTAAACCTTTTAGACAGCTTCTATGTGAGCTTTGTGTTGTACCATAATATAAAGGCTAATGCATACTGAGGCCAAGCTTTCATGTCTGTCCCCCCTGAATTTATTCATTCAGGCTTCTCCGTGTTGATGGGAATGCACAGCTCCTTCAACAATATTAAATTGTTCTGTTGTAACGCCGCCGTCCCTGCTGTTGTAGTTCACAGGTGAGAGTGGCAGACGGTTTTCAAAGCGACGCAAGGCAGAGCGACTGAAGACGCTCAGTTTTACAGAGCTCTTGGAGGGGAAAAAAAAGAGAGTGCATCTTTTATTCATGTTCAGTTGTCGAGGTGTCAAGAGTTTTGTCAAGCCTCTCATTTGTTCTGTTAACCTTGTCTCTGTAAAACGTCCTGTCACAGTTTCTTAGGTTAAACATCACTCTCAAGGTGCAGGGAAGAGAGAGGAGGAGAAAAACACAAGGGAGTGGGGACAGAGAGGAGAAGGGTTCTGTAAGTTTTTTCCAGCTTGAATAAACTGGATCTGGAAAAGGGGGATGTAGAATAGGAATGCTATACCAGCAGGATGGAAAGAAACATACTGAGAGGGAGGGAGAGAGAGGAAGACGGTGATGAAGAAGAGCTAAAGAGGGATGGTAGAGGTCCAGATGTGTGGAGAGCTGGAAGGTGTGCAGTCTGTCCTCTGCAGACCGGGTCTGGGGAGTTTTGTTTTTACCTTGACACGTGAGTTTGGGTCAGTTTGGACGAGCTGAAGTCACCTTTCAGTGTGTGCTCGAGGACAGGTGTTGGCCCTCTGTGATGGTCTCTCAGGCCTTCCTCTGTTCATGCAACACAAACACAAACACAAACAGTGTGTGGCACGACATGGAGCATCTCTCCACTCTGCCCCCTCATCATCGCACTGGCTATTAAAAATGAACTCTACGTTTTTTATCTTTGGGATTGTTAAATATGGGGAAGTTATGATGCTAACAATTTCTTGACATGATAGACATTAATAAGAAGACAAATAATGAAAATACTGTACTGCAGGCAAATGACAACGTTTCAATTTCTTTTTTTAGTAAGCCAAATTAATTTTAGTAAGCCAATTATTTCCCTAACTAAACCCACGTTTTCAGATAAACATTGCAGCGCTGCGCCGGTTTGAATCATCACTTCTCACATTCTCTGTTTGGGTTTTCATTTGTCACAGGTTGGCTCTTTACGTGTACGAGTACCTGCTGCATGTAGGAGCACAGAAGTCTGCGCAGACCTTCCTCTCAGAGGTAAGTCACAAAGACATGCTTGTTGTCTGAGCACAACACAAGTTATTGTCTTGTGCAATGTGTCCAGTGGGACTAAAATCTGTTGTTATTAATATAATATATAATATAATGTATTATTATTATTATTATTATTATTATTATTATTATTACTTTGTATATTTATATATTATTATTTTATTATTTATTATTATTATTATTTATATATTATTGTTATTATTATTATTACTTTGTATATTTATATATTATTATTTTTTATTTTTATGAATGTTTTTGTTAACTTATTTGTTTCTGTTCAGTTCCCTGACATGACTTCTGTTGTGACTTGGCACTATATAAATAAACTGAATTGAACTGAACTAGAACTGGAGCACAGGAGCAGACACGATGCTTGGCTGACCGTTTTGAGCCGACATCATTGTCTCGTTTGTGCAGCAGCGCTTTCACTTTCCCATTTTTATCCCTCCCCTTTCTGCTTTTTCATCTCTCTCGGAGAGGAGCACTGCTCCTCACTTCAGTTCCACGGGGTAAAAACGGCGGCGGGGTGAAACAGAGGACACTTGATCACTGGGGTTAAAGCAAATTACAATGTAGAAGACGGCAGCTAGAGGCTTGCTGTATTGAGGCCAGATGAAACGAGAGAGGGAGGGCGAAAGAGGTTACCTCATCAGCTGGCACTGATTCTCATCACTTAGCGTCTGTTGTTGCACATCTACGCTTCACCGTCTCTCTGAAACTCTTTCCATATCGCTTGCTCTCCATTTCGCAGATGCAGGAGATGAAAAGGATAGGCGGTGTCACGTTCGAGTGTGGGAACGCGTTAGCTAAGATCGCAACAAGTATAAATAATAATAATAATAATAATAATTAATTCAATTTATAACGCACTTTTCATTACTGAAAATCTCAAAGTGCTACACATATATTGAATGCTACACACATTCATAAACCGGTGGCGGCAGACTACCATGCAAGGTGCTTTCCAGTCCTACCGGGAGCAACTCAGGGTTAAGTGTCTTGCCCAAGGACACAACGACACATGGTGCGGGTCCCGGGAGTCGAACCGCCAACTTTCCGATCGGGAGACGACTGCCATTACCACTACACTCATGCACAATTCTCACACACATATATACATTTAGACATAAAAAGCAGCTCTTGCTGGAGTGTTAAAGTATTCTATTTAAAAGGCTTATTTTACACTTTTATTGTCCACATCAATTCACAGGACACAAGAGAGCGAAAAGGCAAATTCACAAGTTACACTATGATACCTGCACACTGAATATCAAATCACTAACAGCAAGGGCAGAAAGCCAAATCGAATAATCGTTTCAAACTCAGTTTTCTGATAAACGAGCTTAAATCTTAAAGAAGTTCATCATGCATGGAGACCACGGTGAGAGCAAACCAAAGAGGCTCTGAGGACTTCAGACCACATGCTGGCACAGTCTGTGCTTTTCTTGTCTGCACGCTCTCCGACCCGAACCACCAGTAATCTCATTTGGACCGAGCTAAAGCTAATAAAACCTGTGAAATTAAGGAACAGTTCTATTTTGAAAGGAAAAAACTCTCTTTTGTCACGTTGCAAACAAACAAATCTGTCTGGCTCTGTTTCAGATGAACAGACGCGTTTACAAGAATTGCCAACTAAATCTAAAAGAATGTGGGACAAACAGGCGGAGGCA
>JBBPBX010067901.1:0-19287 GCA_038048925.1 Garcialebias charrua | reverse complement strand
ACGCCCAAGTGACGTCACTCGCTGCAGAAAACCAAGCACTGCAGGGCGACGTGAAAAATTTAACAGAGCAGGTCACGCGGATGTCCGGTGAAAGCAGGAAATTCAAAGAGTCCATCCTGGAGCTACAGAATAGAAGCATGAGAGATAATCTTGTTTTTTCTGGGATATCAGAGCGGGGGTGGGTGGGAGACGCAGAAGCTTTGATCCGAGACTTCATTGAACATCAGCTCCCGAGCGAAACGGTAAGAAACATCACTTTCGATCGCGTTCACAGGCTCGGAGCTAAAAGGTCGGATAACTCGCGTCCACGAGCAATGGTGGTTAAATTCGAGCATTATAAACAGAAAATGCAGGTTATCAGACAGGGCAGAGAACTGAGGGGGACGAAATTTAGCGTTAATGATCAATTTCCAAAAGAAATATTAGACAGAAGACACGTTTTGTTCCCTGTCAGGAAGAAATTAATTTCTAAAGGAGCCAGGGCTTCTGTATCTGTTGATAGGTTGTATGTTAACGGTCAGTTGTACAGGGAGCCGGATGTCACTCCGTGGCTCTATTAGAGGAACAGCAGGTTAGTGTATGGTTGGTTGGCAGGTAAGTTTGGAGCGGGGCTGGTCAACAGCGGGCCAGTGGTCCATCAATGGGAACAATAAAAAAACAATAAAAAAAAACAATACAGTATAATAGTTTTATTCATAAAATAAATATATTTGTTGATAAGAAGTACTGGTAAATAACTCATGAGCGCTTGGATTTTGATGATTGTGGCCCGTGGGTGGTTTAGTTGAATACCGGTAGTCCTGGTTTAATGCTTGTTACACTGGAGGTGAATTAATTGGTATTTGTAAATGAAATTTAAAGCATAGCTCAGTGTCTGCACTGGTGAAGGTAAATGTCACAGTGGTTATTGTTTGATTTTGTTGTTGTTTTTTGCTTGTTTGTTTTTGTTTTAATTTTATCTTGTTTGTCTCTTTCTTTTGACTTCTCTATATCATCTGTTAGCACACAGACACAAGGGCAGATATACACCCATGCCAGTCCACACATGTACCTCATAAAGAAACACAACCATGATGTATATTCTAGAACAACACTTAGATTATTTCTTAATGATAAATAGTCAACCCTCAAGGATTATGTTTGTACCTGTGGTTTTTTTTTTCTATTTTTTTTTTTATATATTTGTTATAATGGGTGTGGTTTATCTATATTCTCACAAACACAATTATGAGCACTTTAAGGTTTGTCACGTGGAATATTAATGGAGCCGGTAGCCAACATAAAAAAATATAGAATCTTTGACAAGATTAAAAGATTAAAGGCAGATGTTGTGTTACTCCAAGAACTTCATAAATTACCATCAACTGTGGATGAGCTAAAATCTGCTGAGTTTCCTGATGTATTTTCAGCCTGCTATAACTCAAGACAAAGAGGGGTGACAATACTAATACATAAAAATGTTAACTTCACAATATTAGACACAATTATAGATCCTCATGGTAGAGATATAATATTAAAATTATCCATACTCAGTCAAAAATATTGTATTGTTAGTGTATATGGGCCAAATGTGGACACCGCCGTTTTTTTCCATGATCTCTTTTCTATTCTATCAAATCACATGGACTACGCTATGGTAATGGGAGGTGACCTTAACTTGGGTTTAGATGATAAAATTGACAGGCTAAATACAGTGGGAGCTCAACGAGGCTGGCAATCCATAAATATAATTAAACAGTACATGAGTGATTATGGACTTTGCGATGCATGGCGTTCTTTTCACCCTGATAGCAGAGAATATTCTTTCTTTTCACATGTGCATAAATCTTATTCTCGTCTGGATTATTTCATAGTAAGCAATTCATTACTGACAAACATTTCAGACACTAAGATACACCCAATTGCTGTCAGCGATCAAGCACCAGTTACACTAAATTTAGTTAATAATAAAGAAAACCGAAAAAATATAAACTGGAGATTAAATACCTCACTGCTAAAAGACGAAGAATTTATACAATATTTTAAAAAAGAATGGACATTGTATTTAGAGTTTAATGACTTGCCAGGAACATCAGCATGTACACTCTGGGAGGCTGGGAAGACAGTTATGAGAGGAAAAATAATATCCTATTCAACAAATAAAAAGAAAAAAGAAAATAAACGTATTGAGGAATTAGAGAAATCCATAAAATTACTAGAAGGTATACAAGGAGAGGATATACAGAAAAAAACTATGTAAGACAAAGTTAGAATTAAATGAATTTATTGATAAAAAGAACAAATTCTTGGTAGAAAGGCTTCGATTAGAACATTTTGAACACAGTAATAAATCAAGGAGCTTTTTAGCAAATCAACTCAAATTAAACAAAGAAAAAAACCTCTATATACGGTATTAAAGACACAAATGGAAATATAACTTATGATGAGGGAAAAGTAAACAGTTTTTTGAGATTTTTTATAAAACTCTATACACTCCACAAATAAATCCAACAGATGAGGATATCAATCAATTCTTGGATAGAGTAACACTTCCAAAATTAAACAGTAGTCAATCATCAGACCTAGACTCACCATTAACATCAGCAGAACTCCATGAAGCCATAAAAAAGCCAAATAAAAAAATCTCCTGGACCAGATGGTTATCCAGCAGAATTTTATAAAGAATTTTGGAATATATTGGATCCAATATTTTACAGAATGCTATTAT
Source organism: Garcialebias charrua (assembly GCA_038048925.1). NCBI lineage: Eukaryota > Metazoa > Chordata > Actinopteri > Cyprinodontiformes > Rivulidae > Garcialebias > Garcialebias charrua. Next base: position 16,580 of record JBBPBX010067901.1, on the reverse strand, counting down.
AATCAGAAGAAAATGGCAGGCTTCCAACACATATGAACTCAGCCAACATTAGTCTCCTTTTAAAATCAGGCAAGGACCTAGTATTGCCTACCAGTTATCGTCCTGTCTCTCTTATTAATGTCGATGTTAAGATAATTTGTAACGCCTCTCTAAAAGATTAGAGAGGATAACTCCTTTCATTATACATCCAGATCAAACTGGATTTATAAAAGGAAGACACTCCACTACAAACACTCGCAGATTATATAATAATAATAATAATATAATAATATATTATAATATAATTTAGTGAGAGGCAGTCTCAGAAAGATTAATCCTCATAAAGCAACCGGACCAGACAACATCCCAGGGAAAGTTCTGAAGGAATGTGCGGACCAGCTCTGTGAGGTGCTGGCTGACATCTTCACCACCTCACTTGCACTGGAGTCAGTTCCCACCTGCCTGAAGACCGCGACCATCATCCCAGTCCCAAAGAGCTCCACAGTGACTGGTCTGAATGACTATAGACCGGTGGCCCTCACCCCGATAGTCGCTAAATGTTTTGAGAAACTGGTCATGTCCCACATCAAGGCAACCGTCAACATCAATGAGGACCCTCATCAATATGCATACCGTGAGAACCGATCAACAGAGGACGCCATTTCTTCCGTGGTCCACACTGCTCTCACCCACCTGGATCAGAAGGACTCATACGTGCGTCTGCTCTTTGTGGACTTCACATCTGCCTTCAACACCATGATCCCCCAAACTCTGATAGACAAACTATCTACACTTGGACTAAGCCCCTCTATTTGTAACTGGGTACTAGACTTCTTAACAGACAGACCACAGTCCGTGAAGATCCACAACTTCTCCTCCTCCACCATAACCCTCAGCACTGGCTCTCCTCAGGGATGTGTGCTGAGCCCTCTTCTGTTCACTCTGCTCACATATGATTGTACAGCCACACTTCCAGGCTGTCATATTGTTAAGTTTGCAGATGATACAGCGGTGGTGGGATGCATCACAAACAATGATGAGTCCAGCTACAGACAGGAGGTGGAACACCTGGAGAGCTGGTGCAAAGAGAATAATCTTCACATGAATGTGAAGAAGACAAAGGAGATGATTGTGGACTTCAGAAGGAACAAACACACCCATGCCCCACTGAAAATAGGTGGGTCTGCAGTGGAAGTGGTCTCCAGCTACAAATACTTGGGTGTACACATGAATGATAACCTCAGCTGGAGCAACAACACCACCAGCCTGATCAAGAAAGGTCATCAGAGACTCTACTTCCTCAGACGGCTGAGACGTGCTGGTCTGAGCAGCCCAGTTCTCACCTCGTTCTACAGGTGTGCAGTGGAGAGCGTCCTGTGCTCCAGCATCAACGTGTGGCATGGAGGCTGCACAGTTGAAGAGAGGAAAGCTCTACAGAGAGTGGTGAAGGCTGCACAGAAGTCTGTTGGAGTCAGTCTCCCCACCATCACAGACATTTACACCTCCAGATGCAGGAAAAGAGCCACCTGCATCATGAAAGACCTCACTCATCCAGCACACTCACTCTTTGCCCCACTCCCCTCAGGACGGAGGTTGAGGAGCATCAAGTGTAGAACCACTAGACTGAGGAACAGCTTCTACCCTGAGGCTGTTAGACTCATGAATAAATAAAAATAAAATAAAAAATAAACACTGCAAAATATCACATCATACTGATGCTGATCTGTTTTCTTGTTGCTGTGTTCATCTGTGTTCATCTGTGACCATCTGCTCATACAAACTCATGTTCGTGCTGCTGTTTATTCCCACTATATTAGGCTTAGTGTATTACTAGTTGATGTTTTTCTTAGTTAAGTTCTAGATGTTATTACTGTTTTTCTCTTTCATTTGTTGTTGGATGTAACTGGGACCTCGTGTACATAATCTCGTTTTCATCACATGTACCACATGCGGTGCAAATGACAATAAAGACTCTCTGACTCTGATGACCTTTATGCATACTGTGATGAACTTTATACATACTGTGATGAACACTTTATATATAAACTTTAAACATACTGTGATGAACTTCATATACGTATACTGTGATGAACTCTTTATATACTGTAATAAACTTTGTACATACTGTGATGAACTTTGTATATACTGTGATGAACTCTTTATATACTGTAATAAACTTTATACATACTATGATGAACTTCATATATACCGTGATTAACTCTTTATACACTGTAATAAACGTTATAAATACTGTTATAGACTTTATACATACTGTGATGAACTTTAGACATACTGTGTTCAACTTTATACATACTGTGATGCCCTTTATATATACTGTGATGAACTTTATAATACTGTGATTAACTTTATATATAATGTGATGAACTTTATACATACTGTGATTAACTTTATATATAGTGTGATTAACTTCATACAAACTGTGATGGACTGTATTATACTGTGATGAACTTTATATATAATGTGATGAACTTAATATATACTGTGATGGACTTTATATACTGTGATGAACTTTATATATACTGTGATTAACTTTATACATACTGTGATGGACTTTATTATACTGTGATGAACTTTATATATAATGTGATGAACTTAATATATACTGTGATGGACTTTATATACTGTGATGAACTTTATATATAGTGTGATTAACTTCATACAAACTGTGATGAACTTTATATATACTGTGATTAACTTTATACATACTGTGATGGACTTTATTATACTGTGATGAACTTTATATATAATGTGATGAACTTAATATATACTGTGATGGACTTTATATACTGTGATGAACTTTAGACATACTGTGATGAACTATATACACACTGTGATGGACTCAGTGATGGCATAGTTACATTGAAAAAGTAACTTAGTTAAGTTACTGATTAGTCCTTGGGAAAAGTAACTTAGTTAAGTTACTGATTACTTGATTTGGAAAGTAACTAAGTTAGATTACTAAGTTACTTTATTAGTTACTTTCAGCAGCCGCTGACAAGAACCCTCTGTCACAATACATAAAAAATTTAAATGTTTTAATAAAATAATTACTAATAAATATTCAAAAAACAAAATACAGTAGTCTTTCTTGACTTCACTAAACAAATAATATTTTTACAAAAAAGACTTATAAAATGTTTATTTTGAAAATGTGTCAAGTAAACAATACGTTTGTATGAAAATAAATAAAAGCATGAGCCACTGGCCAAAAGGATGGTCCAGCACAGAAGATCAACATCATCAGGTCAGGACTCTGCAGTCTACACTCATCTCCAGGTCAGCGGTCACTCTTTCAGGGATGAAGATGTTCACATCCTTGATAGAGAGGAACAATGGTTTGAGAGAGGAGTATGGGTTAAATGCAGAAGACCAATTTCGTCTGTCAAGTATGGGAACATACACAGATGATAAATGTGACAAAATATTATTATTATTATAAAGGAGGCCATCTTTGTGAAAAGAAACCATCCATCATTAAACAGAGGTGGAGGCCTCCAGGTTCAACTGTCCCCTTCTTAAGGCCGAGATACTCTTGAGCGTCCTCAGGTACGCCACTCTACGCGCGCATTTTGTGCGCATGTGTTTTGCTGCTATACTTCATAAACTATTCAGCTTTCAAACGCTCGCGTTCTCCTTGTTGTAATATGAGCAGCTGTGCACGGAGGGGACTCAACTGAGCTCGCTGATTGGTCACTTGCTGACACGCCTACTGAAATGATTGACAGACAGCTTTCTCAGTCAGCTCATGTAGCTCCTTGAAGACCGCGGCGGTGTTCATGCGGTGTTTCTACTATATATGTTATAAAAAGTTCTCTCAGAAATAAAAATAATAACAGGGAGTGCTTTTCCTGCAGCACACAGCCCACCAGGGATATTTAAAACATCGCGCACCCAGGTAGGACCTGAATTCATTCATTTCATTCATGGAGTGAACGGAGGAAGAAGTGATTACTTGACTTTAGGCAAAAAAACAAAAGAAAAGGCCCGATCAGCGATAAAGAAGGGGAATTTATTTCATTTGTGTAACATACAAAACAGTCCGGCGCCGGGAAGTTTATGGTCAGACACCGCGTATCGCGCACGCGTATCGCGCACGCGTATCGCGCACGCGTATCGCGCACGTAGTAAAAAAAAAGCTTTGCGCGTACATGCCCTGAGGGGCTACGCGGGGCTACGCTTTTGCCTTGACGTACGTACGCTGCGTATAGGCGTATCGTGAGAACGCTCGAGTGTATCTCGGGCTTTACAATGCTGTTATTGCTAGTATCACTCAGCCCTCTGTGAATAGCAAACAACCATCAGGGTGCTGCTAACTATCCATTGTTAGGCTGATGGTCCGTGAGCAGCTGGTTTCAGCTGTCAGCAGCAAACTGGTTCATCCACTGTGAGAGGGTGCTACAGTATTTATAAGATTGAGATGAATACAGCATCTCAGACTGAGGAAGTCTTTTGGACAAAAGATAAAACGTTTCTACAATTTTTTTTGTTCTGTTTTGTTTTTTGAATGTCCAGAGGACCAGACTTAGCATTTTTAGATTTTTCTACCTGGATTATTGAGCATGCATCAGGGTCATCATCACACGCTTCTTAGCTGCAGGTGGATGTCCCTCAAGAGGAAAAAGACAGCTGCTTCCTCTGTCTCAGACTGGAAATAACACAAACAGGTAAAAAAATAAAAATAGTTAATAAGATTATCATTTTAAATTAAAAAGGTTAATTATTAATAAAAGAACAATACCTCTTCTTGTGGTTGGATCTCTCGGTCATCATCAGAGCAGGGATTTATTCAGCTCCAGGACTTGTTGACATCAGTTTTTTCATAAAGTGATGAACTTTTTGGCTGGTTTTGACATGATGGACGTGATGGAAGACGTGGTAGAGACGCTCAGTTAATTTAAAGCCTGCACATCAACAACAACATTTCAGACGTAGATCCAGAGCTTTAAAAAGTCCTACAGTTTGTGTTATTGATCTGGACTGATCTCACCTACCTGAAGGCTGTTTTAATGCTGCTGCTGCTCTGTTAGCGGTGTTTACAAGCTGCTGTTCCTCGTTCATGTTCGGATCACGTCGTTAAGTCCGTTCAAGTTAGACGTGTTGTCTGCTACAGATCCAGTCTCCATGAAACAAAGTCCACACACAGTTTTGGATGTGCGCTCGTGTTTTTAACAAGAAAGTCACAACATTCCCAAACAAACAGGAGACCGCAGCGAGATGCTAAACCTAGCTTAATGCTTACGTGTGCTACAAGACACCGGGCGGTCGCATAGACTGACGTCACTCCTGTCTTTTTTTTAAATCGCTCCTCCCGAGACGCATTGGCAAAATAAAATTAAATTACAGTTCTACAGAAAATGGCAAAAAAGTAACGCACAATAATTTGAAAAAGTAACGCACAATAATTTGGAGTGAGTAACTTTAATCTGATTACTGGATTTTCAAATAGTAACGCGTTAGATTACACGTTAGTGAACGCGTTAGTGACATCACTGACCGATGAACTTTATACATACTGTGATGGACTTATATATACTGTGATGAACTTTTATATACTGTGATGGACTTTATATATACTGTGATGAACTTTATATATAATGTGATGAACTTTGTATATACTGTGATGGACTTTATACATACTGTGATGAACGTTACACATACTGTGATGAACTTTATATATACGGTGATGAACTTTATATAAAATGTGATGAACTTTATATATACTGTGATGGATTTTATACATACTGTGATGAACTTTATACATACTGTGATGGACTTTATACATACTGTGATTAACTTTATACATACTGTGATGGACTTATATATACTGTGATTAACTTTTATATACTGTGATGGACTTTATATATACTGTGATGAACTTTATATTTAATGTGATGAACTTTGTATATACAGGTAGTCCCCGACTTACGAGCACTCTGACCTACGAGGTTCCAGACTTACGAGCTGGCGAATTTTTTGGAAAAAAAACCCGCAAAAAATACAGAGTTTTTCTGTGTTTTTTCACCACAGTTCGTTAGCTAAACATGTGGACACACGTTTCCGATCATTTTTATGCACTCGTAAGCAGCTTTTCGATGAAAAACGAGTGTTTGTAGTCGCGCTAGCAAAACCGTTCCAATTTACGAGCGAAATTCCGGACTTACGAGACACGTGGCGGCCGTTCCGAATTACGAGATTTCCGTGTTACGAGCAACTCGTTGTAACGGATCTCGCTCGTAAGTCGGGGACTACCTGTACTGTGATGGACTTTATACATACTGTGATGAACGTTACACATACTGTGATGAACTTTTTATATACGGTGTTGAACTTTATATGAAATGTGATGAGCTTTATATATACTGTGATGGATTTTATACATACTGTTATGAACTTTATACATACTGTGATGGACTTTATACATACTGTGATGAACTTTATACATACTGTGATGGCCTTTACAGGTAGTCCCCGACTTACGAGCGAGTTCCGTTACAACGAGGCGCTCGTAACACGGAAATCTCGTAATTTGGAACGGCCGCCACGTGTCTCGTAAGTCCGGAATTTCGCTCGTAAGTTGGAACGGTTTTGCTAGCGCGACTACAAACACTCGTTTTTCATCGAAAAACTGCTTATGAGTGCATAAAAATGATCGGAAACGTGTGTCCACATGTTTAGCTAACGAACTGTGGTGAAAAAACACAGAAAAACTCAGTATTTTTTGCGTTTTTTCCAAAAATTTGCCAGCTCGTAAGTCCGGATGCTCGTAGGTCAGAGCGCTCGTAAGTCGGGGACTACCTGTATACATACTGTGATGGCCTTTATATATATATATAGTGATGAACTTTACATTTACTGTGATGAACTTTATATATTTTGTGATGAACAACTTGTCCAGGATTCACCCTGCGTCCCACACAATGACCGCTGAAGATAGGCACCAGCTCCCTCTGACCTGAGAAGGAAAAACAGGGAAAGACAATGGATGGATGGATTGATTGATGGATGGATGGATGGATGGATGGATGCCATAGATCCAGAAATAATGCTAAAGCTTTCAAAAAACACGCATGTTTTAAAGATTGATACCATTTCAGTTATATTAAATTAAATTAAATTAAGATGTTCAGAATGAACATAATATCATTAAAACCTTTTTAAGAGCAACAAGTTAAACTTGAATGTTTGAGGCAAGTAATACTGTAAAAGAGATGTTTTCCATCCATCCATCCATCCATTTTCTTCCGCTTATCCGGGGTCGGGTCGCGGGGGTAGCAGCCTAAGTAGGGAGGCCCAGACTTCCCTCTCCCCAGCCACTTGGAGCAGCTCCTCTGGGGGAATCCCAAGGCGTTCCCAGGCCAGCCGAGAAACATAGTCCCTCCAGCGTATCCTGGGTCTTCCTCTGGGTCTCCTCCCGGTGGGACATGCCCGGAACACCTCACCAGGGAGGCGTCCAGGAGGCATCCTAACCAGATGCCCGAGCCACCTCAACTGGCTCCTCTCGATGTGGAGAAGCAGCGGCTCTACTCCGAGTCCCTCCCGGATGACTGAGCTTCTCACCCTATCTCTAAGGGAGAGTCCAGCCACCCTGCGGAGAAAACTCATTTCAGCCGCTTGTATCCGAGATCTTGTTCTTTCGGTCATAACCCAAAGCTCATGACCATAGATGAGGGTGGGAACGTAGATCGATCGGTAAATTGAGAGCTTTGCCTTTTGACTCAGCTCTCTCTTCACCACGACAGACCGGTACAGCGCCCGCTTCACTGCGGACGCTGCACCTATCCGCCTATCGATCTCACGCTCCAGTTTTCCCTCATTCGTGAACAAGACCCCGAGATACTTAAACTCCTCCACTTGGGGCAGGACCTCCTCCCCGACCCGGAGAGGGCATGCTACCCTTTTCCGGCTCAAGACCATGGCCTCGGATTTGGAGGAACTGATCCTCATCCCGGCCGCATCGCATTCAGCTGCAAACCGCTCCAGTGAAAGCTGATGTTTTCATGCTGCGCGACTACAAAGTTTTCATGCGGTTTTCATGATGAAAGAGATGTTTTCATCTCAACAATTAGTTTTCATAGTAAAAACAAAGTAAATTTATCCAATCAAATTCTCTTGGCTTTATTCTGAATAACAGCAACTTTGAAAGGCTGGCATGCTCACTGCCTTTGAGTGCCCCTCCCCCGCCCTCTGCATAATGTTGGCGTCATTATGCGCTTGTGTGCGAGATTTTTTTCATTACCAAATTTTTGATCTTCAGAGGTCAAGGATGTGTTAGGAATTTTTTTGTCTCCAAACCTTATGTGTCATTTTTCACCACTTTTATTGTCTGTCCAACAGATCTCACTTGTAAATGAGTCTTTGAGGCTCAATGTGACTTATCTGTTTAAATAAAGGTTGAATGAAAAAAAAATTGATGGGAAAAAAAAAACTAAAATTTTCAAATTGGACAGTTTGTTTTAAAAAAAAAGACTTTGACCTTATATATGCTTTCAAATCATTGTAGCTACAGTGATGATGTTATGTAATGACTGTTGAAAAAATTTGTCTTGTCATTAAAGATACAGTATTTTTATTTTTCTCCCAGATGTATGAATCTTATAATGAGAAATGTGACCTTACCTAATTTAATAAGTTGTTGTTATTTACTATATGCATCAATGTGACACAATGTACTTGTGTACATTTAGCTAAACTACATGTATCAGTCTTAATGCAACATGGTCTACAGCTAGTCATTTATTCATGCTTAAAATTCCTAAATGACATGAATAACATGTGCATTGCAGTTTTGTTGTGACATTTCTTGCATAATTGAGACATTTTCGCAAATGTTTGGGAGGTTTTGTTATGACTGGAACCCATCAGCCACTGAACAGGATAACAACCACTGTAACCTTTCGCTGCCACAGTGTTTTGTTTCCATCATTCCATCAGCAGTGGTCTTTGTTTATTTCTGTCCTTCCTCGGGGGTAAATAAAACCGTGCTCTGCAGGAGAGGAGCCTGGGTAATGAGGCCCGTGTCTTTGCGAGCTTCACATCTAACAGGTCATGGGTCAGCCTCAGAGATAGAGGGTAAATGGATATAAAGCTGGAGGAATCTATTTATATTGTATTTCCATGTGTATAATTTCCCAATATGTTAAGTAACATTATCCATGGTTATCATTATCATCATGAATGTGCAACATTTCATGAAACAAAATACATGTAACCACTAAAAGATGCACACAAAAAAACTGTAAGTTAAAATTATGAACCAAACAACATCAACAAGCTCAAAATGCAGTTATCAAACTGTAGCGTTAAACCAAAGGTTTGTGCCCACAGTTATAGTGCATGAATAGAAACAAAATAATGTATAAAACTAAAGTGAAAACGGTATTTCATGTGTACTCGTAAAGTCTTTGTACACATTTTAACCTAAACACTCAACCAAAGCTTTGAGAATTTTTTTTTATTGTCCATCTTTTTAATACCTTTGAGAAAAATGGAAAAAGTCAACACAAGGCAAACATTCAGTTTGTATATAGTAAAGTACTGCAAACAAGAACTTAGCACTTAGAAATGTATACATGTAGTGTGTAGTATTTATGCCCTGGACTTTTACACTGAAGACACTCAGCAACAAAAATAAATAAACATAAAAAAAGTAAAAGAAAATTTCATGTATGATGAATGTATTAAAAGGTCATGTGACTGTAAACCAATAATTACAGTATCAGATGAAAGAGTTGCAGAGTTTGCAGTACAGGTACACTGCTAGGTTTAGATCAGGTAGGTGTTTCACCTTCTTGGACCTGGATATAATCGATTTTTTTGTGAATCACTGTCATATTGTGGTACCAAAAATCTTTAAACATGTTGCTGTTCAACCTCTCCTGAAAAAAACTAACCTTGACCCCTGAGTCAAATCCAACTTCAGGCCTGTCTCCAGACTCCCATTTGTATCCAAACTTCTGGAAAAAATAGTTGAGTGCTTCCTAGAGGATCATGCTATCCTTGAGTTATTTCAATCTGGCTTTAAACCTCTCCAAAGCACTGAAAATGCCCTACTGAAAGTTTTTAATGACATCTTCTTATCCACAGACACTGGTGAGTCTGTACTGCTTTTCCTATTGGACCGTACATCTGCTTTTGACACTATCGACCATGAGCTCCTCATTGCTAGGTTGGAGTAGTGGGTGGACATCACAGGGTCAGCCCTCAATTGGTTCAGATCCTACCTCGCTGACAGATCCTTTTGTGTTTCCATTAAAGATTTTAGTTCTGCAATGGCAGCACTTAAATGGGGGGTTCTGCAGGAGTCCATCATGGGTCCTCTCCTATTCTCTTTACTGTACCTGCTGCCACTTGGCGCTATTTTCCGGAAACACAACATAAATAAAGCAACAGGACCGGACAACATCCCCGGGAAAGTTCTGAAGGAATGTACGGATCAGCTCTGTGAGGTGCTGGCTGACATCTTCAACACCTCACTTGCCCTGGAGACAGTTCCCACCTGCCTGAAGACCGCCACCATCATCCCAGTCCCAAAAAGCTCCACAGTGACTGGTCTGAACGACTATCGGCCGGTGGCCCTCACCCCGATAGTCGCAAAATGCTTTGAGAAACTGGTCATGACCCACATAAGACAACCATCAACATCAACGAGGACCCTCATCAGTATGCGTACCGCGAGAACCGATCAACAGAGGACGCCATCTCCTCTGTGGTCCACACTGCTCTCACCCACCTGGATCAGAAGGACTCCTACGTCCGTATGCTCTTTAGCCGTTTTCGCATTGACCAGCCCTTAAAGGCCCGGGTGGCCCCGCCCCGCCCTCTAACCCGGGTTCAGCGTGTCCGCATTTTCCTTTTTTTCCCCGGCTCCGCCCTCGTTTTGGAACCATCTCCACCGTGGTTCCATCGGACCGCGGCCCGACGGGCCCAGTTTCACGTCATTTACTGCTCACATTTGATTCGTTGTTTGCAGCAGGGGCTGGACTGCTTCGTGTAGGGGCGAGACCAGAGGGCGTGACTAGCTGCGTGTTGAGTCATCAACTGCGATTTCGCCAGCGCACCTAAAAACACTCTATTTTCATCTAAAAACTACTTTTGAGTGCATAAAAATGATCGGAAACGTGTGTTTATATGCTTAACTTGCTAACTGTAGTGAAAAAACACATGAAAACTCAGTATTTATTTCGTTTTTTCCAAAAATTCGCAACCCGGAAGTCCGCTCGTAAATTTCGCCAGCGCACCTAAAAACACTCTATTTTCATCTAAAAACTACTTTTGAGTGCATAAAAATGATCGGAAACGTGTGTTTATATGCTTAACTTGCTAACTGTAGTGAAAAAACACATGAAAACTCAGTATTTATTTCGTTTTTTCCAAAAATTCGCATTCTGAGCTTTTCGGTAAGAACTGCCCACCCACGTCAAGTGAATACCCCACCCACGTCAAGTGAACACCCCACCCACTTCAAGGCTTGCTCTCCGGACAGTGCGCAATCAACGAGGGCGGGCCAGAGCTGGCTCTGGGCCAACCAGAGACGAGCGGGACCGGGGAGGGCCGGCAAATGCGTAAACGGCTTTTGTGGACTTCACATCTGCCTTCAACACCATGAGCCCCCAAACTCTGATGGACAAACTATCTACACTAGGACTAAGCCCCTCCGTTTGTAACTGGGTACTAGACTTCTTAACAAACAGACCTCAGTCCGTGAAGATCCACAACTTCTCCTCCTCCACCATAACCCTCAGCACTGGCTCTCCTCAAGGATGTGTGCTGAGCCCTCTTCTGTTCACTCTGCTCACATATGATTGTGCAGCTACCCATCCAGGCTGTCATATTGTAAAGTTTGCAGATGATACAGCGGTGGTGGGATGCATCACAAACAATGATGAGTCCAGCTACAGGCAGGAGGTGGAACACCTGGAGAGCTGGTGCAAAGAGAATAACCTTCACATGAATGTGAAGAAGACAAAGGAGATGATTGTGGACTTCAGAAGGAACAAACACACCCACACCCCACTGAACATAAGTGGATCTGCGGTGGAAGTGGTCTCCAGCTACAAGTACCTGGGTGTACACATGAATGATAACCTCAGCTGGAGCAACAACACCACCAGCCTGATCAAGAAAGGTCATCAGAGACTCTACTTCCTCAGACGGCTGAGACGAGCTGGTCTGAGTAGCTCAGTCCTCACCTCCTTCTACAGGTGTGCAGTGGAGAGCATCCTGTGCTCCAGCATCAACGTGTGGCATGGAGGCTGCACAGTTGCAGAAAGAAAAGCTCTGCAGAGAGTGGTGAAGGCTGCACAGAGGTCTGTTGGAGTCAGTCTCCCCACCATCACAGACATTTACACCTCCAGATGCAGGAAAAGAGCCACCTGCATCATGAAAGACCCCACTCACCCAGCACACACACTCTTTGCCCCACTCCCCTCAGGACGGAGGTTGAGGAGCATCAAATGTAGAACCACTAGACTGAGGAACAGCTTCTACCCTGAGGCTGTTAGACTCATGAATAAATAAATAATAAGAATAATCACTGCAAAATATCACATCATGCTGATGCTGATCTGTTTTCTTGTTGCTGTGTTCATCTGTGACCATCTGCTCATACAGACTCGTGTTCGTGCTGCTGTATTCTAGTTGATGTTTTTCTTAATTATATCCTAGATGTTATCATCCCCCAACAGCTCATCCTTTTTTTTTTCAAAAATCTTTTTATTGTTTTTTTTTTCTTTCAAAAAAGACATACAGACAAATAACTCACAAATGCACAAAACATTAGACCAAACCTAACGAAAACACAAAAACAACTAAAAACATTCAAAGTAACTAATATTATTCGATTACCGTGAGACAAAACTACAACAAAAATACATTCAATTAGTTATCCCAGAGATAGATGGCAAGATTTTGTCAATGAGATTTATTCACTGTCCCCATGTTAAACGTAAAGTGAAGCCCTTGTTCTCCTTAGGGCTAGACATCCAGTCCTTAGTGATTCAGTTTCATACACTTTTCAATCAAGTGAATACATTTGAACTTAATACACCCCGACTTACGAGCGCTCTGACCTACGAGCGCCCGGACTTACGAGCTGGTGAAAGAGAAGTAAATTTGTAAAAAAGACAGCACTTTTTTGTGTTTTTAGATGAAAGTGTGTTAGCTAACCGTTTGGAAACACGTTTCCGACCATGTTTATGAACTAATATGAACGTTTTTGATGAAAAACGAGTGTTCGTAGTAGCGCTAGCATAAATGTTCCAATTTACGAGCGAAAATCCGGACTTACGAGAACACGTGCTTCGTGTTCCAACTTACGAATTTTTGTGTTACGAGCAACTCGCAGGAACGGAACTCGCTCGTAAGTCGGGGACTACCTGTATAAAGCTAACACACTCAATGCTACTATAACAATGCAACCATAGACTAGCTTAATTTTACCATCAGTCATTCCTCATAAGTATTCGTATTTTCCAAAAAAATCAAAAATTTATCCCATATTTTTTTAAACACATCATATTTACCCTTAATCATAAATGTAAGTTTCTCCAAGGCAAGAGAGCTTGATAATGTAGACATCCACGTTTTTATTTGAGGCCTAACTATAGATTTCCAGGCTCTGGCTATACTATATTTGGCCTGGACCAGACAATACATTATGGATTTTTGATCACTCTTATTTAATTGGATTTGAGTAGGGAAGATTCCTAGGATACACAACCTTGGACACGGATCAATTTTAGTACAGATAATGAGTGAAATTTTGTCCAAAACCTCCTTCCAGAATTTCTGAATCTCTGGACATTCCCAAAGACAATGGCCCTCATGCACGAAAATGTTCGTATTTTTATCCTAAATTTCTCCTACTTTTGTTCGTACGAAGTGTTCGTACGAACATGCCACGTCAGATCCAACAAAGTCTTCTATCGTCAGGAAATGTGTGTATATGAGCTGTGTAAATAATGATGAATCCCACCTGTTCTATTCACCTGCTCGTGCACGCGAGTGGTTATTTACATAATTCCCACCCCTCAAAACACCATATAAGGATATAGTTTCCTGCCACCGCGAGCAGGAAGTGTCCATTCATTCCGGCTTTTATGCGTCAGAAAACACACAAACGCGTTTGGCGAATTAAAATTGACTCGCCTTTGATCATAGTGTCAGCCCCGGATCTGAGCGCAGACCCACACAGAATACAGATGACATCAGTGAGCGCCCACAGTCAACAGGCAGTTTATATTAAAAATGACATGAAACAACTGAATAAGCTGGTTTCGCTTTTTTCTCCCCTGTCTCTGCAGCGGCGCTGTGTGTGTGTGTGTGTGTGTGTGTGTGTGTGTGTGTCGACAGTGGCACGGGGTGGGGGGGCCGTGCCGACAGTTGCGCGTGGCGTGGTTGCGCGGGCGCGTTGCGTGGCACACGGTGGTCGACATGAGTTGCGCGGGGTGGGGGCGCGTGGCGTGGTTGCGCGGGCGCGTTGCGTGGCACACGGTGGTCGACATGAGTTGCGCGGGGTGGGGGCGCGTGGCGTGGTTGCGCGGGCGCGTTGCGTGGCACACGGTGGTCGACATGAGTTGCGCGGGGTGGGGGCGCGTGGCGTGGTTGCGCGGGCGCGTTGCGTGGCACACGGTGGTCGACATGAGTGGCGCGGGGTGGGGGCGCGTGGCGTGGTTGCGCGGGCGCGTTGCGTGGCACACGGTGGTCGACATGAGTGGCGCGGGGTGGGGGCGCGTGGCGTGGTTGCGCGGGCGCGTTGCGTGGCACACGGTGGTCGACATGAGTGGCGCGGGGTGGGGGCGCGTGGCGTGGTTGCGCGGGCGCGTTGCGTGGCACACGGTGGTCGACATGAGTGGCGCGGGGTGGGGGCGCGTGGCGTGGTTGCGCGGGCGCGTTGCGTGGCACACGGTGGTCGACATGAGTTGCGCGGGGTGGGGGCGCGTGGCGTGGTTGCGCGGGCGCGTTGCGTGGCACACGGTGGTCGACATGAGTGGCGCGGGGGGTCACGCGCGGGTGGCGCAAGGTGGTGGACGTGGGGGGGGGGTGTTGAAGCCGCTTTAATTAAACCAATATGTGTGGTTGCATTTAATTGTTTTTAAACTCAAAATATTTTCTAAATAACGAAATATAAAGTTATTAGTGGAGAAAAGGCCGTCTGGATGACAGCAGACTGACTGCTCGTAAAATATACGACAGGTCTGGACCACACGTAAATTTTGTTCGTATCTGAAAAAAATCCTAGGATACGAAAACATTGTTGGATGCCACAAATGATCCTAAATCACTCGTACGCACAGTATAAGAACAAATCTGTGCGTAAGAACGGTTCGTGCATGAGGGCCAATGAGTCAAAGTGCCTTTATCCCCACATTTGGCACATGTGTCAGGATTGTTGGGATTAAATTTATTTAGTAGTGTTGGAGAAATATATGTTCTCATCAGCCATTTGTATTGGATTAATTCAAATTGAGTATTAATAGATTGCGTCTGTGCTTTCAAACAGGCCCTCTGCCATTCCTCTACTGTTATATTACATTTCAAGTCCTCACACCATGCAATTCTTTTGTCTTCTGAGGAGGTCTGAGAGCTGTCCTTGATACTATTATAAAAGCAAGATATTATAATTGATTTTGCGTAAACCCTTTGAATACCATGTTTTAAAACCCATATCTTTCCTACCTGGTTCAAATGACATATTGCCCCAGATCGGAGAAAACTGGGATAATATTGGTGTTTCATTTTTGAATTTATGTACATCGTACCATACTCGGATAGTGTTTTTAACAAAAGGGTTTGAAGTGTTTTTTATTAAATCTTTGCATTTCCTTGAGTATAGATATGAATTTAGGGATAAGGTAGAGGTGTTTATATTTTCTATTTTTACCCACGGCAGGATAGTTGGTGAAAACCAGCAAGATGCACTAGAAAGTTGGGAAGCCCAGTAATACCATCTGAGGTTTGGTACCCTCAGTCCTCCTCTATCATATGGAAGATATAGTAATGATAAACGTACTCTAGCTCGTCTGTTATTCCAGATGAATTTATTGAAGATTTTTTGGATTTTATTAAAAAATCCATCGGGAGGATTAAGGGGAATAGCCTGAAAAAGATATAAAAATTTAGGAAGCACGTTCATTTTAAGAGTGTTTATACGGCCAATATAGGCAAGGTAGACCATCTGTCAATTGATTCTCGTATTGAGTTACCGTAGTCACCGGCGTATAATTTGCACCAACCAGATCGTCCATTTTTGGAGTAATTTTAATGCCTAAGTAAGTAAGGCTGTCTTTTGCCACCTGAAATGTGGTTAGAATTGGTGGAGTCTCTCTTTCAGCTTGATTTAAAAATAGGATGGCAGATTTTGATTCGTTAAGTTTATAACCGGAAATATAACCAAACTCATTGATAATCTTGAGTAGTTGGGGAATTGAGCAATTCAGCTCATCCTTAAACTGGACAGTCTGGGGCTGAACACCTCAATGTGTAACTGGCTGCTAGACTTCCTGACCGGGAGACCACAGACATTACGGGTCGGGAGTAACACATCTAGCACCATCACATTGAACACAGGGGCCCCACAAGGA
>JBBPBX010067898.1:0-19288 GCA_038048925.1 Garcialebias charrua | reverse complement strand
AGTCTGAATCAAAGAGAACATGTGAGTGAGCTGAAGTCAATAGTCTGCAGCTTCCAACAGGATGGAGGAGAAGAGAAGATGGACGAGAGCTCACTCTGAAGAGTTCACACAAACACCTCTCTTCCTCCTGTCACATCAATCAAGTGATGCAGCACATGCAGACAGCTGCACTTGTGGCAGTAACATGAAGAAAAGTGAGCGAGACATTTTCTTCTAAACAACATCACTTCATCATTCTCCTTTCTGGCAGCAGTAAAGAGAAGCAGGTGAAGTGTGAGAAAATAAATCAACATCAAGTTATAAAGTTGTATTTTCTTCTTTACTTGTTAAATGCTGACATAAGTGGAGCTCAGGAACTGTTTGGTTCCTCCTCAGCCTCTTGTTTAAGCAGCTACAAAAACAGTCATGTTGCCGAAATACGTATTTAAAGTAAATTAGTATTTCAGCCTGGCTGCGGTTATTGTTCTGCTGGCTAGTGAGCGCATGTGTGTTAACAGACATGCGACACAAACAGCGTGAGGATGCGTGGCCTTGTCTCTTTGAAAAACCATCCAGGAACTAAGCCAAAAAAAAAAAACTCGTAGCATACTGTATATGGCTTATTTAAACGCTAGAATAACCTAACCTGCAGTGTTTTACTTGCCTCAAATTATCTGCCTCAGCAGCACACACCAGGGCTGCCAACTTTTCAAAAAGCCAAAGAGTGAGAATCTTGTTTTTGTGTGTGTGTGGGGGGGTTGCGGCAGCGCGGCAACAGGGTTTGATTGTGCTGGTGAGCTTCACCTGCCCTCATCCTGTTGGCTACATCCTACAATAGAAATTGACTGAAAATGACTCCCTACACTCTACTTTATAGATCTGTGTCAGATTGAAAGACTATTTGATGTTTGAATATGTATGGAGGACCAAAACTGACATAATTAGAAATAAAAAGTAAAAAGAAATATATTAATGGACGAATAAATAACTAAAACATATAAAAACCAATAAATAACTTAAAATGCACCAATTTAATAAAAAAGGAAACCTTTCCTGGATCAGCTCTTCTCCTATTGGTCAACAGACAGGATAAAGCAGGATCCACGTGCAGATGTCTGTGCGGCCTCAGTTTAGTTTAAGGTTTAGTTTAAAACTAGCCTGGCCCTCGCCATTCCTACGCAGCTCCGCTCAATTCTCATTTCCCTTCACTGCTGGGTCTGGCATTTCTCCCATCCACAAGGATGTCTCCGGTAGGTTTTGACCGGACCAATCAGAGAACAGAAGGCGGAGTTTTGAACGACGTCGACTGACGTCGTCATTCAAAATGGCTGCCGCCACGAAGGAATTTTCAATAAAACAAGGTAAAAAACTATTATTTCTCTGCTGAGAAAAAATAGATTTCATAGCTGACGTTATATCAGAAGTGTTCCTGAGCAATCAGAGAGCAGAAGGCGGAGTTTTGAACGATGTCGACTGACGTCGTCATTGAAAATGGCTGCCGCCACGAACGAATTTTCATCAAAACAAGGTAAAAAACTATTATTTCTCTGCTGAGAAAAAATATAGTTCATAGCTGACGTTATATCAGAAGTGTTCCTGAGCTTAACAGTTCCTAAATCAATTCACGAAATGGTCAAATCTGCTGGATATTAAATAGTTTCGGTTTGATATTTTCCAAACAGCCTCGGGTGCGCTACGAAAATAAATGATAAAAAATCGAATTTTATCTCAAATGTTTCATCTAGGCCAACAGTCAGTAAATTAAAGACATATAATTACACACTGGTGGCAGAAAAAATATCCACCGAGTGGTTTCTGAGCAATTTATCTGATAGCCTGGACCTCGTCAGGCTAAACTAACAAAACTCTGCCTCCTGTTCTCTGATTGGTCCATTCAAAAATCTCCAGGAGAAATCGTTGTCTATGGCAGAGATGCCAGACCCTAGTCCAAAGCGAAGTGAAGGACATGGGTCTGGTATCAACCAGGCTAGTTTAAAACAAAAGCACAGGTGTTTTCCTGTTTGCTTTGTTTTAAACTAAACTTTAAAACTTTAAGTTCATATATTCATTTAATGGTCTATTTATGTATTTCTGCTTTTATTTCTAATAATGTCAGTAAGTCCTCCATAAATGTTAGTATTTACCACCTTTTTGACTGTGTTTTAACTGTTACATTGTATGAAGAGCATTTTATGATGTAGGTTTAGTCAAAAATGACAAGAGAAAAGTTAGAGACATTCTTCATTTTCCAGTGGGTTTAGCAGAAAATGTACATATCAACAGCAAAACAGCAACAAAACATATAAATACAGAGCCTAAATGTTAAGAAGAGTAGAAAACAATTGAATTTTAAGTGTTTTGAACTGTGTGTTCTTCACACAAAAAGCTGGGAACAGGTGGAATTCCTCAAGTGGTCAGAGGTATCAGTAATAATTGAGAGGCTATTTCTACTGTGTTCTTGGTGTTAAAAAATAAGCTTTACCTTATCTTTCCATATTCTCCATCATCTAGCAACTTGTTCAGCTTAGCCCTGGTGGTGAAGCCAATGTTCAGCTTTCTTCCTGCCAAACAAATAGAGCTAACATAAATACTGTGTTATGCTAATGATCAGAGACATATTGGACAAGAAGTCATGTGCTGTTGGGCTACTGGGAAAGTCCATCCATCCATCCATCCATCATCTTTACCCGTTTCTTCCATTTTGGGTCACGGGGGTCGCCGGTGCCCATATCCAGCAATCACAGTGCAAGGTGCGGGGTGCACCCTGGACAGGTCGCAAGTCCATCACAGGGCCACATATAGAGACAAACGAGACAAACAACCATTCACTCTCTCACTCACACCTAGGGACAATTTAGAGTTACCAATACCAATTTGGTCTGTGGGAAAGTCATTCTTAATAAAATTAATAAAACTTAGCAGGTTTCTCATCAGGAGGTGACACCATATTGGGTTCCCCCATACTCACTTGTAATATTAGGTATCAAAAATAATCATGAATGATTTTCCAACACTTACCTGGTAAAGGGTTTGCCTTTTCTTTAAAGGGAAAGTCACGAGCCTGTTCACAGCCCTGCAGGGCTGTTGGCAGCATGAATTCTTCGCACACAGCTTGCGAATGAATTTAAACATCTGCAACACAGACATTTACAAATGTAAGACAGTGGGTAAAATGTGTTGTACAAACTCCCGGGGCGTCGTCACTACACAAACAAAAGGAACCTGGAGTTTCCACAAACATTAAAAGAAACATTTCTAATAACTACTAGATAAACTTTTCTGCTAAACAAGAAAAATATTATAAATATGATACATTTTGATCAAATTAATTAAACAACAACCCTGTTACACGACACTGGTAGTGGTGCATTACCACCACGAACTGCTGAGGAAGTGGACAGAAACAATGCAAACAAACAAACAAACACATTAATTAATTAATCATTATTTTACAGGTTTGACTCGAACTTGATCTGATCTTAGTCTAAAAGAAAGATGAAAGGTGGTGGGCCGTGCATTATTATATATATTCACACTATATGCACACTCACTCTTTGCACCACTCCCCTCGGGACGGAGGTTGAGGAGCATCAAATGTAGAACCACTAGACTGAGAAACAGCTTCTACCCTGAGGCTGTCAGACTCATGAATAAATAAATAATAAGAATAAACACTGCAAAATGTCACATCATACTGATACTGTACTGATCTGTTTCTTGTTGCTGCGTTCATCTGTGACCATCTGCTCATGTTCGTGCTGCTGTTTATAATGATGTTTTTCTACTACATTAGGGCTTAGTGTATTACTAGCTGATGTGATGTCTCTCTTAGTTAATCCTAGATGTTATTATTGTATTTCTCTTGCATTTGTTGTTGGATGTAACTGGGACCCTGTGTACATAATCTCGTTTTCAACACATGTACTACATGCGGTGCAAATGACAATAAATTCTCTCTGACTCTCTGACTCTCTCTGACTCTGATATTACGGTATATATCAAGGACTGCCAGGCCTTTAATTGTGTCCAGCATCAGAACAGCTGAAGTGAACAGGAGAGGACAAACATGTCTCCTGTTTCTGCAGATGTTCAGCTGACCAGCATCTGGCTGCAGTGGAGAAACGTTCAGGAAGTAGAAACTAATTCTCTCCTGGACTCTGTGTCTGTTTGAAGCTCAGCAACGTTCTTCAGAGGCTCCCACTCTGAGTGCAGCCTCTCAAACGTTGGTTCTGCTGAGTTCTGTCCACAGAACCTGCTCCACATCTCAGGTCCAGATGGTCCACTCAGCTGCAGTTTTAGCTAAGCGTTTTAGCATCCGTAGCTTTAGCAACGACAGGTTTTGTTCATTCAAGTGAAAAGAGCTAACAGCTAGCAAATAAACAAAACAGAACCGATTACCTTCAACTTCCAACTGAATGTCCAGTCGTCGTCCAGAGTCAGACCAGTCGACGTCTAATAAAAAGCAAGTTTTACGAGCGCTCCGAGACAACAACAGTTTCTTGTCCAACAGTTGAAAAGGAAATGGCTACATTTGAACGAAGCGCGCGCGAAGCAAGAGGCGTTGATTGGTTGAATATGATCACATGATACTTCCTGCGATAAACAAGAGTGGCGTTGATTGGTTAGGACAAAGTTCACATGCAACCTGACAAGCAAGAGTGGCGTTGATTGGTTGGAACGTATATGATCACGTTCTACCCCCAATCCAATCATAACGCATGAAGACCACAACAGAAAAATGGCAGAAAGCAGTACTTCACGTTTCACGTACGCCTGGATAATAATGATGATAATAATAATACCCTGATGCATGCTCAATAATAATAATAACAATATACTATATATATATATATATATAAATATATATATATATATATATATATATATATATATATATATATATATATATATATACAGTATATACAACAATATAAAAAAAACTGACAAAACGTTTAAAACAGAAGTACTAAAAATAAACCAGTGTGAAAATACTTTGTGTAAAATATCTTGGCCAAAAGTTTAAACAGAAGTATAGATTAAGTATACTTAGACTTTTAGTTTATTTTTAGTATAAGTCAAGTATTGTGTAAAATAAACTTGGCTAAGTATACTTTTGATAAGTACCTAAAAAGTAAACTGAAAGTATACTCTTATTTTTTTAGTTTAAAATTAGTGTACTTTAAGTATACTTGCATATACTACTTTTTGGTAAGGGATGGTATGTAAAAAAAAAAAAACACTGCCATCAGTTATGTCCAGAAGTGGTTTGACTTCTCAGAGGAAAACTGGCTCTTTCACCTTCAGCCCCTCTCTCTGGCATCTGGAAAAATATCCTTTGAGGAAGTGGAGAAGATCACTGAAAGTCTTCACCTGGTTGGCAGGTAAAAATTCAATAATTTCCAGTGTAGTGGTGAACCATGTTTAATTATTGATAGTTATAAACAAAAGTGTACAATTGACACGTACAAATAAATACATAATTGTGAATTTACTTTACACTATGCAAACATACAACCTTGTCCATCTTTTAAAAAAACAGCCTGATAGACCACCTCACCACCTCACCTCAGGAGAAAGAAAGGTGGCAGTCCCAGGGAGCAGCAGAGAAGTGGATGCAAGTTCTTCAGGCAGCTGACCTCCCCAACATCCAGGCTATTGTATCCTTTGTCCTCAGCATCCCATCTTCCACTGGGTTTGTGGAAAGGATTTTCTCTTTCATGAAAAGTAAGTGGACTGATGTGCGAAACAAATTCTACTGAACTAATTAGAAGTGAGCTCATTGTCAGTCTAAATTATGAAATGTCTTGCTCACAAATTTACTACAAACTTTATTTGCACGTTGCACTAAATGCACTATTACAGAATGTTCGTATTGATTTTTTGTTATTTAATACTGTTTTAAGTTATTAAGCAGGACAGAGGTCTGTTTAAGAAAGATACATAATTTTCAAAAGATATGTTTGTTTCTGGCAATTCTATTTGCACTAAAAATAAATGGTTAATTGTGTAATAATTTGTTTATACATATTTTTATAATTCAAAAACACGTATCCAAATGAATTCAGGTTGATTTCAAAGTGAGGAGGGGCAGGCAGGGTGTGTGTGTGTGTGTGTGTGTGGGGGGGGTGTAAATGGGGTGACCAGCCCTGCCGAGAGGTGTCCCTTATTTATTTATCAAGGAGTTGGCAACCCTAGTCTAGGGTAGCTGTTTGGAAAAAGGTGATGACTGTTTTAATCAGTTTCTCAAAACGTTTCATCACCACTGGTGTGAGGGATATGGGACAGTAAACATTTGGGCACTTAGTGTGAGTTTTCTTGGTGACAGGAACCATGACAGATTTTAAAGCAGGAGTGGATAACACACAACGAGAAAGGTAAAGGTTGAATATTGCAGTGAACACTGCTGATCAGCAGACTTTAAGGACTTGTCCACTGAAGCCATCTGGTCCTGCTGCCTTCCTGGAGTTCACACTTTTAAACTCCTTCCTCACCTCCTGCTCCATCACAGTGAGTGTCTCCTCCCCTGTTGCTGGTACTGCAGCTTCTTGCCAGCGGTCAAAATTGAAGGCTGCAAAGAAGTTGCTCAGTTTGTCAGCCAGAGTGGCATCTGCTTTTACCAAATGTGGGGGCGTTGGTCTGTAATCTATGAACATATGCAGTCCATGTCACAAAGTTATGGGGTTCCTCTCTTCTATCTGCAGCTCTAGCTTCTTGGCATAGTTGAGTTTTGCCTCTTTAACCACTCTCCAGATGCCATGAAGAGTTATCCTGTAAGCTTCCATGTTTCTGGTGACAACTATTGTGTTGTATGCATCGGTGAGGGTTCACAGAGCATCCCTGACAGTTGTGTGGCTTGTGGTTGGGAAAATCCTGATGGTAGTCTTGGGTGTCATATCCTCCACAATTTTCCTGATGAACCCCACCACTACTTCCATGAGCTCGTTGATGTGTCTGCCTGAGCTGCACCAAAACATATGCCAGTCAGCTGAATCAAGCGCTTCTAACAGAGCAGCCTCTGGTTGGCTGCTCCACCATGTCTCTTTGCAGACCAAAAGAGTCCTCTGTTTCAGCTATTGTTTGTATTTTGGCATGAGGCGGATGGTACTATGGTCCGAAAGCCCAAATGAAAGCAGGAGTTTTGCTTTATAGTGATCTTTAAAGGGGAGTGGCAGAGGTCCAGAGTTATCTCACCTCTGATTTAGCAGTCAGTGTGTTGAATAAACTCCAGTATCACCTTTTTCAGGTTTGCATAGTTAAAGTCTCAAGCTACGATGAGGCTGCATGAGGGTGGTTTGCCTGATAGCATGAAATAGCCTTGTGTAGCTCTGATAGAGGGTCCATGTCTGGCTGAGGTGGAATAAAAATTGTGTTAATGATAATTGAAGTAAACTCTCCTGGCAGGTAAAAAAGGTTGGCACTTGAAAGTCAGGAGCTCCAGGTCAGGGAACACAAGTTTTTGGACAACATTCCTTTTATTACACCATCAAGCGCACTCCATCTCCCCTTGATTTACCAGACTTACTTGTCCTGTCAGTTTGTTGTGGCTCCTCAGACTGATGCAGTCCTTTGGATGAAGGATGAAATGTCTCAACACAAAAATAAACCATCCAGCTGACCTGACTGAACTTACTGTATTTTCCGGAATATAGGTTGCACCTGAATATAGATCACATTTTCCAATTATAATTAATAATAATAATTTGTCACATTTGTCATCTGTGTATGTTTCCCATACTTGACAGACGAAATTGGTCTTCTGCCTTTAACCCAACCACCACCAGGTGGTGCAGCGAGCAGCGTAGTCGCGCTCGGGGAGCTGGAGAATTAGATGTGCACTCATAGACACCCCAAGGTGTGTAGTGGCCGGGGCGCGAACCCGCGTCCTTCGGGTCCCATGTCAAAAGCCCTACCACTACACCATCTTGGCTCCTATGCCAAATAATTGAAAAAGAGGAGACCCAGAGGAAGACCCAGGACACGCTGGAGGGACTATGTTTCTCGGCTGGCCTGGGAACGCCTTGGGATTCCCCCAGAGGAGCTGCTCCAAGTGGCTGGGGAGAGGGAAGTCTGGGCCTCCCGACTTAGGCTGCTACCCCCGCGACCCGACCCCGGATAAGCGGAAGAAAATGGATGGATGGATGGAATTGAAAAAAAAAATCCATACATAGGTCGCACCTGCACTGTATTACCTAAAAGTTGTACTAGCTCAAAACTAATAAGGTCACAACAATCAAATGTGGTTAAGGAGTTGACCGAATTATAAAGTTTTGAGCTCAGTTGAGATTTATCCCACTTTAATTGAAGAGGGCTCAATATTTCAGAGTTAATTTGTTTGGAACGCTCAAAAGTTTTAGGAGCCAGTGTGACGTTAGCAACGTCATCACGTTCTGGTGGGTGGGGTTTATCTTTCCCTGAGATGAGTCAGCCATCTTGAATTTGCCTCAATGCGGAGAAGTTTTTGCCAGCCTGTGAGGATGTGGACTTCGGTTTAATTTGTTTTTCTTTGTTTGCAATGCACATTTCCTCACCACCCCCGCTTCAAACCACCACTACCTCAGTTTTTCTCAGTCTTATTGTCCTCGTTTTTGTAAGCGACGTCTTATCATCAGCCCTTATTTGGTAAGTAAGACAACGTTATTTTATTTTTTTTAACTAAAGTTCGATAACTAGGCTTAAATTATGAGCTGGGGATACATTTGTACAATGTGCACAGTGAATGCTATAACTTCACAAGTCGTTTAATGTGACAAATACGATATATGACTTCAACTACGGTTCGCAGGTTTTCTGGATGAACTACATTTCCCATAATGCATGTTTGCTTGGGACATTAGGTGGAGTTGCACGTGAAGTGGTTTGAAATGTAACGTTATTCTCTGCTTTCCGGTTTCTTTCGGATTTTCCCGCTGTTCGCCGTTAATGGGCGTGCGTACTAGGCATGTACGTGAGTGTACCGAACTGTTTCGGTATGGCACGTTCGTTTCGGTCCACCTACGTACGCAGTGGAACTAAATTTCCTGGGCACATTTCAGCACGGAACTATTATCTTGCAGCACACGTAGCATTAGCAACCTAGCATGCATCTCGTGTTGTTTGCGTACCGTTATTACACCCCTAGTGCGTGCTGTAAGTATACTTATTTCAAGAAGTTACTGCGTTACACAGTTGATAGTTTACGTTGTCGAGCAGTGGGGGTGTGTGTACTATGAAACGAAAAGTGCTTAACATAATGTGTTGTGATGCTGACCGAGCTTGTGTTTGTATTTCTTCGTAGGTTCAAGTGTTTGGTTGTGAGATCATCTCTATACTGTAATAATAATAATAATAATGTCACATTTTGTCATCTGTGTATGTTTCCATACAAGACGAAATTAGTCTCTGCATTTAACCCAACCACCACCAGGTGGGGCAGTGGGCAGCTATTGAAAGCGCCCGGGGGGCAATTGGGGGTGAGGTGTGCCGCCCATAGACACCACAAGGTATGCCGTGACTGGGGTTCGAACCTGGGTCCTTCGGGTCCCAAGTCGGTTCCCCTGCCTCTACACCATCTTGGCCCCCAACAGTTCAGGTAGGATATATTTAGAAATAGTTCCAGTGAATTTGGTTTTATGTGTTATTTTCAAATGTGGGGTCCACAGGGGGAAAAAAATGTATCACTTGGACTCTTTCTTAATACTTTGTTAACAATAAAAACCATCAATAACCAAATTGGAAATTCTAAAAGCCCACAATTTTGATGCTTTGGTTGTTAATAAATAACTTGCTCATTTTTGTAACATTTCCATTTTTACTATAGTGTAATTTTGTTTATAATTGGTATGTTTAAATTCTGCTATTTATCATTTTTAATGATTTTTACCTGTTTAACTTGTCATTTTGTCATTTTGGCTGTATAATTGTTAAGTTTGCAGATGATACAGCGGTGGTGGGATGCATCACAAACAACGATGAGTCCAGCTACAGACAGGAGGTGGAACACCTGGAGAGCTGGTGCAAAGAGAATAATCTTCACATGAATGTGAAGAAGACAAAGGAGATGATTGTGGACTTCAGAAGGAACAAACACACCCATGCCCCACTGAAAATAGGTGGGTCTGCAGTGGAAGTGGTCTCCAGCTACAAATACTTGGGTGTACACATGAATGATAACCTCAGCTGGAGCAACAACACCACCAGCCTGATCAAGAAAGGTCATCAGAGACTCTACTTCCTCAGACGGCTGAGACGAGCTGGTCTGAGCAGCCCAGTTCTCACCTCCTTCTACAGGTGTGCAGTGGAGAGCGTCCTGTGCTCCAGCATCAACGTGTGGCATGGAGGCTGCACAGTTGAAGAGAGGAAAGCTCTACAGAGAGTGGTGAAGGCTGCACAGAAGTCTGTTGGAGTCAGTCTCCCCACCATCACAGACATTTACACCTCCAGATGCAGGAAAAGAGCCACCTGCATCATGAAAGACCTCACTCATCC
Organism: Garcialebias charrua; assembly: GCA_038048925.1. Lineage (NCBI taxonomy): Eukaryota > Metazoa > Chordata > Actinopteri > Cyprinodontiformes > Rivulidae > Garcialebias > Garcialebias charrua. Next base: position 8,845 of record JBBPBX010067898.1, on the reverse strand, counting down.
AGCACACTCACTCTTTGCCCCACTCCCCTCAGGACGGAGGTTGAGGAGCATCAAGTGTAGAACCACTAGACTGAGGAACAGCTTCTACCCTGAGGCTGTTAGACTCATGAATAAATAAAAAATAAAAATAAACACTGCAAAATATCACATCATGCTGATGCTGATCTGTTTTCTTGTTGCTGTGTTCATCTGTGTTCATCTGTGACCATCTGCTCATACAAACTCATGTTCGTGCTGCTGTTTATTCCCACTATATTAGGCTTAGTGTATTACTAGTTGATGTTTTTCTTAGTTAATTCTAGATGTTATTACTGTTTTTCTCTTGCATTTGTTGTTGGATGTAACTGGGACCCCGTGTACATAATCTCGTTTTCATCACATGTACCACATGCGGTGCAAATGACAATAAATAATAATAATAATAATAATTGTCTAATCTTGTCATCTGCGTATGTTTCCCATACACAGACGAAATTCGTCTCTGCATTTAACCCAACCACCTACCAGGCGGTGCAGTGAGCAGCCATAGAAGGCGCTCGGGGAGCTGGAGAAATAGGTGTGCACTCATAGACACCCCAAGATGTGTAGTGGCCGGGACGCGAACCCGCGTCCTTCGGGTCCCAAGTCAAACGCCCTAACCACTACACCATCTTAGACTCTCTGACTCTGATTTTATTGTATTTTAAATTGAATTTTTATTTCACTGTGTGTTAGTTTTGTGGTTCTGTTTGGCTTTCTTTTATCTTGTTTGTAGCTAGTGTCCATCGCTTTGTTTCAGCTGTGGCTGTGTTAAAGCGCTTTATAAATAAAGCTGATGATGATGATGATGATGATGATTATGTATTATTTAAGAAATGTTTTTGGAAATGAATAAATCATCTTTCTGCACATCTTGTGTACAGATATCGGGGTACAAAGAGTGCAACAGAGAGTCAGCATTTCACCATAATACTGGTGCCAATACAGTAGGTGAGTTTTGAATTGGAATTTAAAAAAAATAAGATTTTTGTTGTTAATTATTCGCAATGTTTAGATGTTTTGCAGCAGAACAGACACAAATTACTGATGCGTTGTCAACTGGTTGGCATAATCTTTTTCCCTCTCATTCAAAATTTACAGACATTGTAACTTGTACAAATGAAATTTTTGATTAGCTAAAAATTCAAAACAGGGCTGACAGTTTAGACTTTAATTGTCAACATTTAAATTACAGGGTGAAGTTGGCCCAATGGCGTGGAAGTGCAAGTTGTGTTCTGCAACTACAAATACCCGGGCACAATTATTTTGGCACTATACTATACTGCATAGCCAATATTCAAGAGTGTCCCCCCTGCCATGTCTCTATGACAGTTGCATTTGTACTTTTCCATCATTCGAAGCAATAAAAGCTCATCTGTCAAGATCTCACAATGATTCATGTAGAGTAGATGCAACTGAAGGAGCTTTTGGTTTTTTTTGCATGTCCTTCGTGTAACTTCAGACAGCCCTTTTCTATTGAAATTCTCTTTGGTCATTTGAGAAGTCATTTACAAAATCATGACATGGTAGCATGCCCATTCAAGAACTGTAATTACAAAACTAATAGCTACTCAGGGTTCAATGCACACAAAAGTAGAACACGTTGGTGATTTCAATTTTGGTGAATGTGTTGTATTGGCTGACAATGATAGTGCCCAAGTTGTAGTTGCAGCAGGAAGTCTTGGGAAACCTGCTGAAGGTGTCAGTGCAGTGTCTGCAGACACATTTGATCTTGACAAGGTAAACAGTCAGTGTGACACAGACACTTTAAGAGCCCAGTTGAACCATAACTTGGCCTCATTATTCCTGAAGATGCAATCTATTCTTCATGTATCTGACATGGCATCTCAAGAAATAGTCGAACATTTGACTCAGATATTTACCTTGTCCCAACCAATACTCAAACATGACATTAGGGAAGTCTTACATAGTCATGACATCACTGTCAGTGAAACACTTCTAAATAAGGTTGTCAGTACTGTTATGGACAGTAATGTTATTGTCAGTGCCACAGCTAAGAGGAAGCAGTTATCCTCAAACAAGAGAAGGAAAATCTTCATTGAAAATAATTACCCTGTGGTAAAGCCTGTACAATATATGCTACAGCCAGGACACAGCAGTGCATGTTCCCATTCTTGAGATGATACAAGCAATCTTCAATCTTATGGTGTTGAGGCAGGGCTGCCGACTTGGGACCCGAAGGATCCAGGTTCGAACCCCGGCCGCTACACACCTTGGGGTGTCTATGAGTGCACACCTATTTCCCCAGCTCCCCGGGCGCTTTCTATGGCTGCCCACTGCACCACCTGGTGGTGGTTGGGTTAAATGCAGAGACGAATTTTGTCTTGTATGGGAAACATACACAGATGACAAAAATGTGACATTTATTTATTTATTTTGGACAAAATTAAAGAAACAAAAGTGGCACAAAAAAGTCATTATGTAAGCCACCAAGATGGTTTGTACTTCAAAGAAAACACATTTTTTTCTTCAGATGATTCAAAGATAACGCTCATTTTGTACACTGATGATCTGGAAATAGCCAATCCACTTGGCACATCACGTGAAATACACAAAATCTGTTCATTATACTGGATGCTTGCTGATCTTCCCAGTACATATAGATCAGCCCTGCATGTAATTCAGCTTGCAGCTTTATGTAAAGTAGCTGATTTACAGACATTTGGCTATGAAAAAGCGCTTGGTCCTTTGTTGAGAGACCTCCGGACCCTGGAACAAGATGGGATATTCATAGTCTATTGGTAAGGTAGTTCAAGGAACAGTCATGTGTGTGGTGTCAGACAATCTTGCAGCCCATTATTTGGCAGGCTTTTCAAAATCTTTTAGAGCAGCATATTTTTGCAGATTCTGCACAGCGACACAAGCTAAACTTCAGACTCATGAAGTTGCAAGTGGGGAGTTTAGTCTTCGGACAAAAGACAGCCATAATAGTGATGTGCATGATGTAATCCATGGAGATATTCTGAGTCAGAATGGTGTTCTGGCAGATTGTGTCCTGAGCCAGCATCTAGAGCATTTTCATACTGTCACTGGGTTTCCACCTGATGCCCTCCACGATCTTTTTGAGGGCATTGTGCCTGTAGAGCTTGCACTCTGTATCGGAGAGATGATCCATCACAAATACTTCACCCTTGAGTATTTGAACGAGAGAATTGTTTAATTTCCATACCAGCACACAGACAAGCTTGACAAACCTCATAAAATACCACAGACCTTTGCTGTAAATAAAAGCATTGGTGGCAATGGCCATGAAAATGCCACATTGCTTAGACTGCTTCCTTTGATTATTGGGAATGTAGTTCCTAAAGAGGATGGAGCATGGACTGTGCTATTGGACTTAAAAGAGGTAGTAGAGTTATCACTGTGCTCAGAATTCAAAGAGGAATCCATCCAGTATTTACAGTCAAAGATACAGGATTATAGAGAAATGCTGAAAGAAGTCTTTCCAGATTTCAAACTCCGTCCTAAGCATCACTTCATTGAGCACTATCCTGAGCTTATTCGGCATTTTGGGCCCCTTGTACACTTGTGGACAATGAGATTTGAGGGAAAACACTGTTTCTTCAAAAGAGTTGTACACGACACACAAAACTTTAAAAATGTGTTAAAAACACTTGCAGACAGGCATCAGAACATGGTAGCACCATCTCAGCACATCAGGATTATTCAAACCTCACCAGCAGACATCAAATGTCTCTTCTGTACTGGTATCAAAGCTTCCAGATTTAGCCAAGACATACATTGAACAAATAACAGAAAGCAATGTTATTTACAGCACGTCAAAGGTCTGCATTGATGGAACTGATTATGATGTAGGAATGTTTTTGTCTGTGGGACAAGAGGGAGGACTGCCTAATTTCTGTAGAATTGAACAGGTTCTTCTGGTTAACAGTAGTGTTGTCTTTCTTTGCCAAGAGCACACATCACACTAAGGAGCACCTGTGTGACGAGCACCTTTGTGAGTGGACACGGGCGCACCTAGGCTGCCGTTGCTCCTCGTACTTTTTGAGCCTTTTTGTTACTTTCTGCAATTTTTTCACCGAGCCTTGTTGGACATTTCTACCTTTCTACCTTTCTGGAATGCAGAGTGCGACAGAGTGCGACAGGCGCAAGCCTGTGTACAGCACCACTGTGTTGTGGATCTGCAAACATTATAAGTTGCCGGTCAAAGCAGTTGGCCGCTTGTCCTAAGCCTGGTTCTGCAAGAGGTTTCTTCCTTCTAAAAGGGAGTTTTTCCTTTCCACTGATGCCATTGTGCTTGCTCAGGATGGGAGATCGTGGCGAAGCCAAGATTTGACTTGTTTGCTGGATTCATTAGATAGAAAACTTTACTAGTCTAACCGGAATTTTAATAGTAGGAGCTGCTAGCTCCCGCTAGCTTCAACACGAATTTAGCTTCGAGAACCACGTAGCTGCACTTATTGTTCGCTTACCTGCTGCCTCTCTCAACTTCCTGTGTCCTCTGGACTGTTCTGGACTCTCTCCTGTACTCCTTCAAGGTAATGCTCGTTCGAGTTACATCTCTCTGCTTCTTGTATATCTTTTTCGGAGCCGTGGGCCTGCTGCTAGCGGCTAGCTCTGTGCTAGCCCCCACCGGCTCGTGGATGTTGACGTATTCCGCTTCGCAGTTGTTTGAACTTAACAACTGCTCCATTCCTCCTTCTGTTTCCACCATCAAACAACTGGGACTTCTGCGTAGACCTCGTTACATCCATAGAAGCTCTCGAAAGAAAACCGTTTATTCTCAAGCGAACTCGGATTCGATTAGTGCTGTCTGGGCTGAAAGACGTGTCGCACGCGTCGCACCTCGATGTCGTCATCAGAACGCTGCGTCTGTAGGCCCTTGTAGTCCACTGCGCACGAAGTGGCGAGGAAAACGTGGAGTGGACTTCAGTCTGCTTAAACCGGTTCAAAAAGCTCCTATTCCAACTGGTATTAAATTAGAACTTTTCAATGTGCAGTCACTATCCAACAAGTCATGTTTAATTCATGATCACATTCTGGAGAAGAACTTGGACCTCATGTGTCTTACAGAGACTTGGCATCAACCAGATGTGTTCAGTTCTCTGAATGAGGCGTGTCCCTCTGGATACAGTTATCTGCAGAGAGCCCGCAGCACTGGCCGCGGTGGTGGTCTGGCGGTAATTTATCGCAGTAATTTAAAATTGTCTCATCTGTCTTCTCAGGACTTTTCTTCTTTTGAATGTCTGGCTTTCAGCTTCAAAGCCCCACTCCTGATGAATGTTATATTAATTTATAGACCTCCCAAACCGCATGTTTCATTTAACTCAGAGATGCATGACCTCCTCACTTTTTTCTGCACCTCCCCTGTGAAGACTATTTTTCTTGGCGACTTAAATATCCACGTGGACAATTCTTCTTCACCTCTGGCAACAGATTTTAAGTCTCTTTTGGACTCTCTTAATCTCACTCAACATGTTGACGCCCCTACGCACAGCAGGGGGCATACTCTGGATTTGGTGATTACAGACACTGTACTCATCAATAACTTATCTGTATATGACCTGGGTGTCTCAGACCACAGGGTCATCTCCCTGGAAGTGCCTTCATCTTCGCCTGCTTCAAACCCAAAACGACCCATCCAGTTCCGTGACCTTAAAAACATTTCCCCTGATGTTCTGTCTGCTGATCTTCACACCCTGACCGCTGTCAATCATCCTTCTGCAGATGACTCTGTGGATTACTACAACCAATCTCTTCGGGAGCTCCTGGACCTACACGCCCCCTTGAAGACAAGACTGGTGTCTTTCTCGCGTTCAGCCCCTTGGTACACTGATGAGCTGCGCAAGATGAAGGCAACTGGCCGTGCTATTGAGAGACGTGTAAAATCATCTGGTCTCTCTGTGCATAAGCAGGCATATAAAGAACATCAGAAAGCGTACGCCTATTCTCTTAAAGAAGCACGCTCCAAATATTATTCTAACATCATCAACACCTGCCCTGGAAACTCTAAACAGCTTTTCTCCACAATAACTCGTCTGCTTAATCCCATTAAACAAACTCTTGAGGACTCTGCTCAAAAATGTGACCTGTTTCTTTCGTCTTTTAAAACCAAAGTTGACACTATCAGATCTCAGCTCCACAACCTCCCTGTTCTCAGTGTGCCACCTACCCGTCTGCATTCTGGGACCCTAAACAGCTTTGACGAAGTTGTTCAGAGTGAGGTGGAGGCCATCATCAAGAAAATGAAGCCTTCATCCTGCGCCCTGGATCCTTTCCCCTCGTCTCTCATAAAAACCAATCACTCTGCAATAGGCCCACTAATCACTCAAATAATAAATCAGTCTCTACAATCTGGTCATGTTCCACTGCCTCTAAAAACTGCCATCATTAGGCCTCTTCTGAAAAAATCTAATTTGGATCCCGACATTTTTTCTAATTACCGCCCAATTTCACACCTCCCTTTTCTGTCTAAAGTGCTGGAAAAAGCTGTTGCTGCTCAGCTGCAGGACCACCTACAACAACACTCCCTGTATGAGAAGTTCCAGTCTGGATTCAGGGCAGCTCACAGTACAGAGACTGCATTGCTGAGGGTTACCAATGATGTCCTCTTGGCTGCTGACACTGGCTCTCCCTCCATCCTTGTCCTCCTTGACCTCACTGCAGCCTTCGACACTGTGGACCATAGTATCCTCCTCCACCGTCTTCATGTGGAGGTCGGTCTCTGCGACACCGTCCTGGACTGGTTCAAATCTTTCCTCTCCAATAGGCTGGAATGTGTTAGTCTTGGCAACGCCACGTCCCAGACAGTCTGTGTCTCCTGTGGTGTCCCTCAGGGGTCGGTTCTGGGGCCCCTGCTGTTTTCCCTTTACATGCTGCCTTTAGGTCAAATTATTAATCAGTTCAACATTTCTTTTCACTGTTATGCCGACGATACACAGCTTTACATCAGGACTGGAGCATCCTCATCTTCCACCTTGTCATCTCCATCTTCACTCACTGCCCTCTCTGCCTGCCTGGAGGCAATTAGGGCATGGATGAATCAGAACTTTCTTCAATTAAACTGCTCCAAGACTGAGGCCATACTGATTGGCACCCCTCACCAGGTACAAACATCTACTATAACAACACTTTCCTTTTCTGGACAAGACATCCCCCTCTCCACCTCTGTTACTAATCTTGGAATAAAAATGGACTCCAATCTTACATTTGAAAATCACATTAAGCTTCTGTTTAAAACTTGCTTCTTCCATCTTCGAAACATCTCCAGACTTCGCCCATCCCTAACTTTTTCCGATGCTGAGAAGCTCGTCCATGCTTTTGTCTCCTCCAGGCTCGACTACTGCAACTCCCTGTTTATTGGAATCCCTGGCAAAAACCTTCAGAAACTTCAATATATTCAAAACAGTGCAGCAAGGATCTTGTTGAGAGTTCGTAAATTTGAACATATTACGCCCATTCTCCATAACCTTCATTGGCTTCCTGTCACCTACAGAATTCAGTACAAAACTGCTCTCATTACACATCAATGCTTACATGGAGCTTCACCAGATTATCTGAAGGATATTCTTATTCCATACTCATCCACCCGGTCGCTGCGGTCACAGAACAGTAATCTCCTTCACATTCCGAGAACCAAATTAAGGACCATGGGAGACCGGGCTTTCAGTGTGGCTGCCCCCCGCCTGTGGAACTCTCTTCCTGACTGTCTGAGAGCCCCACAGTCTGTGGTTGACTTTAAGAGCGGCTTGAAGACCTTTCTTTTCAACCGAGCATACTCTACCTCCTCATGATTCTACTTTTGATCTTAGTTGATACTGTTATTGATTTTACCTGTTTTATTACTTGTTTTATTGACATTTAATTCTGTTGCACTTTGTAGCACTTTGAGATTTTCATTAATGAAAAGTGCATTATAAATTGAATTCATTATTATTATTATTATTATTATTACTACAATGAACACCTGAGATCTTACGAACTTTTCCCAAAGAATCTGGCCGTTCACACCCCATCAGAACTAAATGACAAAACACCTCTCTGCGCTTACAACTTAGATGGAAGATTGCTCTTGACACCCAAATGTTTCATATTATTACACTGAAGATTTGTGGAAGCAGGTAAATAGCTGACTGTAGCATTCTCTGGGAGCTGTGCAGACCAGTGTGTCCATCAATAAACTGCCCCACTCCAGCAGCTGGCCTTCCATACATCCCATTTTTCAGGTGGTCCCAGTGTACGTTGTCTGTGTCACCTTCATTCTCCATGAAAATTAACGTGTTTTTGTCTTTTAGGAACTAAAGATGGCTGCTGCCCAGAAGCATGTGCTGCGTGTTTATGTTGCACAAGACATTGCCCCAAAACTTACTCTACTTCAGCGGCCAAATTCAGTGGAGGAGCTAAAAGAAATAATGCAAGAGAGGTTCAAGCCGAGACTGGATGGGGACTTTAGCCTGCACTATGAGGATCCGGACTTTGATGGTGATCTTACTCTTCTTGTGGACATCCAGGAGTTACCAGAGAAGGGCACATTGAGAGTCGTCAGACCTGAAGGTGACTCCTCATCTATTGCATCTTCGGACACAGACATACTCCCTCATGTACCGGCGGTACAGCGCCAAAAGAGTTGGCCTGATCAATTTGTTGTTCCTGGGTTTGGTTATGAAATGGAACATATACTAGAAGAAGGAAATTGAGTCTATGAAGAATCAGGAAAATTACTGAAGTTGAAAAGATCACATAAAAGTGAAATCCTTAAAAAAATGGCTGAAACAATATACAGTTTTAAGCCATACCCAAATGTAAATTAATTGGGGATGGCTGCTCAAGCTTTGATTACAGCTTA
>JBBPBX010067897.1:8434-19289 GCA_038048925.1 Garcialebias charrua | reverse complement strand
ACGACCCAGTGGAGGCGGTGCTTGGGAAAATCACCATGGCAACAGTGACCATTCTGGACCAGGAGGCTGCAGGCAGTCTCATCCTCCCCTCCACGCCAATTGTAAGGAGACATAAGAACAAATAAAGAGGCTCATTGAAACATGTTTTCAATGTTGTGGTGCTTTAAAAAACTTCTTGTTGCTGTGTCTCGTCTTATCTTCACCAAACATCCTGCCCCTTCAGGTGGTCTCCCTGGCCAACTATGACCACGTCCAGGAAGTGACTAAAGAGGGTAGTAAGAAATCTCCCTCCCCAGGCTACCCTCTGGTGTGTGTCACCCCCTGTGACCCCCACTACCCCAAGTACTCAGTGATGAAGGAGCACTGCGAGGAGGCTGGAATCAACCAGACCCAGGTTCACTTCTCCTGGGAGGTGGCGGCGCCCACCGACTCCCACGGTGCCCGGTCCCCGTTTGAGACCGTGACGGACACCACCCCATACACCAGCATCAACCATATGGTGAGATGATCCAGTTAAATTTGTTAGCACCGGTTCTTACACACAGCTGCTTGAGTGAGGTTTCATTTTTACTCTGCGTGTCCCAGAAAGACTTCCATCAAAGAGTGGGGGGCATTGGTGTGGAGCTATGATAGTGATCCTATGGATCAATCGATCTTTGCTTCTTAAATATCAGATTAACTGATTCATGGTCAGATCTTAATGGCTGTAATGTGCTTTTTTTGTTAGGTAGCAAATTTAGGGTGTTATTAAATTCTTACAATAGTAGTTCAGTAGTTCCAAAACTGGCAGAGGGAGGCACATTGAATGTTTTGCCCCTTGATGAATGTGGTCAGAAAGTGCAAGAAGAACAGACTCCCCGACTGAAAACTAAAGAACGTCTCCAGTATCTCTGTTCTCCGTCCCTCTCAGGTGCTGGACAGCATTTATTTCAGCCGTCGGTTCCACGTTCGCTGTGTGGCTCAGGCTCGGGACAAAGCCGGTCACCTCGGGACGCCGCTGAGGAGCAACATCGTAACCATCGGCACTGAGGGCTCCATTTGCCACACGCCTGTTACCACGGGAACGGCCAGAGGCTTCCAGGCCCAGTCCTTTGTCGCCACACTGAGATACTTGGACGTCAAGCACAAAGAACACCCCAACCGGTGAGTGGTTACAGAAGAACAGTTGCTGGATCACATTTTTATTTTTTGTTAATATCTATTCCTTTTGTGTCTAGCATCCATATCTCAGTGCAGATTCCTCATCAGGACGGCATGCTCCCTTTGGTGTCCACCATGCCACTGCACAACCTGCACTTCCTGCTGTCAGAGTCCATCTACAGGCAGCAGCACGTCTGCTCTAACCTGGTCACCGTCAAAGAGCTGCAGGGCCTCTCCGGTCAGTTACTTCATTAAGATATTTACTTTCTGTTACATTTAAGCTGATGTACAATAATCCATCCATCCATTCATTATCTTTACCCTCTTCTTCCTTTTTGGGTCGCAGAGTACAACAATCCACCAGAAATAATCTAACCAGCCACTGTTGTGGTTAGACAGTGCAAACAAAATTATTAGGGCTTTTTGAGGCAGAGCTGAAGCACAGCGGAGAGGGACGCAGAGGAAAATGCAAACTGAATCTATTCAAATCCACCAGTGTTGTTGTCCATCAACTTTAAAATGTTTCCAATTGTGGCACTTTCTTTTTCAGACGCCGGCTTTCTGGACGACGTGGCCTACGACAGCATCTCTCTCGGACCAGGATACGACCGCCCATACCAGTTCAACCCCAACGTCCGCGAGACTAAAAGCATCCAGTTCTACAAACACCTGAACCTGAAAAGCTGCATCTGGACCTTTGACGCCTACTACGACATGACTGAGCTCATTGACGTCTGCGGGGGCTCCGTCACTGCAGATTTTCAGGTGTGTGAGTCAGTCCTTCTGTACTTTATAACCATTTGAGAAACTGTAGAATTAAAGCATGTTGTTTTTTTAGGTTCGGGACTCGGCTCAGTCCTTCCTGACGGTGCAGGTCCCTCTCTACGTGTCCTACATCTACGTGACGGCTCCGAGAGGCTGGGCGTCTCTGGAGCATCACACTGAGATGGAGTTCTCGTTCTTCTACGATACGGTGCTCTGGAGGACAGGTCGGGACAAAAAACACAAATCTGAGTAACTTCATGAGCACATCAAAGGACAGTTTCTACATTTTATTTGTTTTCTGTTGATACTCGACGGGCTGCAGGAGTTTCACTCCTGGTTTGTTCTCTGTAGATACTCTTCATTCAAAACAAACAATCAAAAGCAAAGGAAATTATTTTTTGTGAAAACTCGGAGTAAACGGTGAGCGCAAAACGACTTTGCTAAAATCTGCTGAAACAGCTAAAACTGATTTTTTTTTTACAGACAAAAAGAAGCAGAACACCATCAAAACAGGAAAGCAGCAAAAAAATCTTGTTAGAAGTGAAATGTAAAAATCTTTACTAAAAGCTCCAAAATTTAGAAGTAGCAAATTGCTAGCTAAAAGCCAAAAGTAGCAAAACATTCTTTCCAATCAGAAAAGGGTATCTAAAATCTAAAATTAACAAAAAGTTAGGGTTATTAGAAGTTAGAAGCTCAAAGTATTGAAATGCTGAGTAAAATCTTGAAGTAGCAAAGGCTAGTTAAAAGTAACAAAAAGCTAATTCAAAGCTAAAAGGAGCAAAAGTCTAGTCTAAAGTATAAAATGTCTAGCTAAAAGCTAAAAGTAGAGAAATACTACATAAAAGATAAAAAAACAGTTAATGCAAAAAGTAGTGAAAGGCTAGCTAAGAGTATCAAATGTTTAGCTAGAAGCTAAAATGAGTGAAATGCTTTCTAAGTAGCAACTGCTTTTACTTTTAGCTAGCCAGTTGCTACTCCATGCCAACTAAAGTTTTATAGTACTAGTTAGCTTTGTATAACCAAAGGCTAACTAAATGCTAAAAGTAGTGAAATGCTAGCTAAAAATAACAAAGATTAAAGCTAAATTTTGTGACATGCTAGTTAAAATCTTAAATTAACAAAAGCTTGCTTTAAATATCTAAATGTTATAAAAAGCTAGCTAAAAATATTGTCTGTTTGAAAGTTAAATGTAGCAAAGTCTAACTAATAGTAGTGAAATGCTGACTAAAATTTTTAAATGGCAAAGGCTTGTTAAAAGTATGAACGTCAAGCTAGAAGCTAAACGTAGTAAAAGTCTTGCTAAAGCTAAAAGCAGCATAAGAGGCTGAAATTGTTTAATTTAAAGAGAACGTGTTTGAGGCAGTTGGAGATCTCTGTCTCTTTGAGGTAGACATATTTAAATAAATTTAACATTTTAAAAAGTATGAAGTTTGCAAAAATCAATATTTGCAGTGCCCATCTCCTGAGGAGTTAAACGTTTTGATATATGAACGGCTAAAATCGCACAAAGTGTACAAAAAAATGGTGCTACAATCTTTAGGAAGATACATTTGTACGTTTGATAATTTTGAGTTAATCATTTAATCAATTTGATTTAAAATGGGTAACATTTTATTAAAGATTCATCCAATCTTGACCATTTTTTTCAGTCACAGTTCTACAGTTTAACGTTTTTCATGATTTAATTTTCATTCAATTCTGTTTTCAGAGGATTTAATGTGTCCGCTTTAATAAAATGTCAGTTTGATCCTTTGCTTTTATCTTTATCTGACTCCTGCTGTCTTCTTCTGATGTTTTTGTCTCTGCAGGTATCCAGACAGACAGCGTCCTCTCAGCCAGGCTGCAGATTATCAGGATTTTCATCAGAGAGGACGGACGGCTGGTGATCGAGTTTAAAACTCAAGCCAAGTTCAGAGGTCAGCTAATAAAACGCAGAGCTGGACGAACTTTTGTTCCTCTAACAGGTTTCGTAGGAAGCAGCAGAAAACGGGTCTTAAAATGTACATTTCTCTCCGTCTTCACCTCCAGGTCAGTTTGTCCCTGAACACCACACCCTGCCGGGTCACAAGTCCCAGTTGATGGCGCCGGACCACCTGGGAGGCGTGGAGTTCAAGCTGCAGCTGCTGTGGAGCGCGCAGACCTTCGACTCGCCGTACCAGCTGTGGCGGGCCACCAGCTCCTACAGCAGGTCAGCAGGTCCATGCAGAACCCTCCTGAACGCAACATTCAGGGCTTTGTGAGACATATTGAACAGGAAGTTCTTTGGTGGGAAAATATGATTGTATCTGTTGGATGTACCAGATCTAGTCTAGTCCTTAAAGGAGCCAGCCCAGGATCTGTCCTTTCGATGTCTGTTCTGAGGTTGACTGCAGAATATTTGTGGTTTGGCCTCTACAACGTGCGTTTGGTTATTATTTGGTGGTAAATATGCGCTCGTCAACAGGAAGGACTACTCTGGAGAGTACATGGTCTTTCTGATCCCCTGCACCGTGCAGCCCACCCAGTCCTGGATGGACCCCGGGGACAAACCTCTGTCCTGCACAGCTCACGCTCCAGAGAGGTACGGGTCACAGCTGCACAGAACCACAAGATCAAGGAACGTGGATTTGCAAATGGTCACTGGAGTACTGATCTGCTCTTCGACAGGTTTCTGGTGCCGATCGCCTTCCAGCAGACCAACAGACCTGTTCCCGTGGTTTACTCCCTGAACACGGAGTTCCAGCTGTGCAACAACGAGAAGGTCTTCCTGCTGGACCCGGCCAGCGTTGACGTCTCCATGGCTGAGATGGACTACAAGGGAGCCTTCTCCATGGGTAGGACGGGAGTATGAGAACAAATACAAATAATAATAATAATTTCTTTACTGGGTTGAAACACTTTGGTCTTTTTCTAAATGATAAATTATTCAAGCTTCCTTCAATTTAAGTTAATTTTTTTAAGTTTTAGCCGCCCTAGCCTTAAAAGCATATCAATAGCATGATGTCACCCCCTGCAGGCCAGACGCTGTACGGCAGGGTGCTGTGGAGCCCGGAGCAGAACCTGAACGCGGCCTACAGGCTGCAGCTGGAGAAGGTCTACCTGTGCACCGGCAGGGACGGCTACGTTCCTTTCTTCGACCCCACGGGGACGCTGTACAACGAAGGGCTGCAGTACGGCTGCATCCAGCCCAACAAACACCTCAAACATCGCTTCCTGCTGCTGGTAAAGACCAACACAGAAACTTTAGCTGCACTCCTTCAGGGATTTTCATTTAGTTCTGTGGTCCGTGTTTTAACGAACATATTTTAAAAAAGTTTTTTTCAAACAGATTATTTTATCTGTTTACTTTTAGTTTTATCGGTACAACACAGGTTTTTAACATAAATCTCACCAACTGATTCTGTTCAGTTCCTCTCGTCATTTCTATACACCACTATAGAATTTTGTTTGTTTGCCTAAAAGCTTTTTTTTTTTTTTTGTCTCCACCCTCATCTGCCCCACTCTGGGCCCTTGAGCAAGGCCCTTAACCCACACCATCTGCTCCCCCGGGAACCCTAGATAGCAGCTCTCTGCTCCACACAGAGGGCTGTGGTTGCTCGGTGGTCTGTGGTTGTGTCAGGAAGGGCATCCGGCGTAAAAACAACTGCCAAATCTTCGTGCGACTAGATTGCTGTGGTGACCCCTAATGCAGGGAAAAAGCCTAAAAGCTTCCATCCATCCATCCATCCATCTTCTTCCGCTTATCCGGGGTCGGGTCGCGGGGGTAGCAGCCTAAGTAGGGAGGCCCAGACTTCCCTCTCCCCAGCCACTTGGAGCAGCTCCTCTGGGGGAATCCCAAGGCGTTCCCAGGCCGCCAGAAACATAGGAGGCATCCTAACCAGATGCCCGAGCCACCTCAACTGGCTCCTCTCGATGTGGAGAAGCAGCGGCTCTACTCCGAGTCCCTCCCGGATGACTGAGCTTCTCACCCTATCTCTAAGGGAGAGTCCAGCCACCCTGCGGAGAAAACTCATTTCAGCCGCTTGTATCCGAGATCTTGTTCTTTCGGTCATAACCCAAAGCTCATGACCATAGATGAGGGTGGGAACGTAGATCGATCGGTAAATTGAGAGCTTTGCCTTTTGACTCAGCTCTCTCTTCACCACGACAGACCGGTACAGCGCCCGCTTCACTGCGGACGCTGCACCTATCCGCCTATCGATCTCACGCTCCAGTTTTCCCTCATTCGTGAACAAGATCCCGAGATACTTAAACTCCTCCACTTGGGTCAGGACCTCCTCCCCGACCCGGAGAGGGCATGCTACCCTTTTCCGGCTCAAGACCATGGCCTCGGATTTGGAGGAACTGATCCTCATCCCGGCCGCATCACATTCAGCTGCAAACCGCTCCAGCGAAAGCTGTAGATCACGAGCTGATGAAGCCAATAGGACCACATCATCTGCAAAAAACAGAGAAGCGATTCTAAGGCCACCAAAACGGATCCTCTCAACACCTTGGCTGCGCCTAGAAATTCTGTCCATAAAAGTTATAAACAGAATCGGTGACAAAGGGCAACCTTGGCGGAGTCCAACTCTCACCGGAAACGAGCCTGACTTACTGCCGGCAATGCGGACCAAGCTCTGACACCGGTCGTACAGGGACCTAACAGCCCATATCAATGGGCCTGGTACCCCATACTCCCGGAGTACCCGCCACAGAACCCCCCGAGGGACGCGGTCGAATGCCTTTTCCAAGTCTACAAAGCACATGTAAACTGGTTGGGCAAACTCCCACGCACCCTCCAGGACCCTGTTGAGGGTGTAGAGCTGGTCTAGTGTTCCACGACCAGGACGAAAACCACACTGCTCCTCCTGAATCCGAGGTTCGACTATCCGACGGACCCTCCTCTCCAGAACCCCTGAATAGACCTTACCAGGGAGGCTTAAGAGTGTGATCCCTCTATAGTTGGAACACACCCTACGGTCCCCCTTTTTGAATAGGGGAACCACCACCCCAGTCTGCCAATCCAAGGGAACTGCCCCCGATGTCCACGCGATATTGCAGAGTCGCGTAAGCCAACACAACCCCACAACATCCAGAGCCCTAAGGAACTCAGGACGAATCTCATCCACCCCCGGAGCCTTGCCACCGCGGAGCTTTTTAACCACCTCGGCGACCTCAGCACCAGAGATTGGAGAGCCCGACCCAAAGTCCCCAGGCTCCGCTTCCTCAGTGGAAGACGTGCCAGTAGGATTGAGGAGGTCTTCGAAGTATTCCGCCCACCGACTCACAACATCCCGAGTTGAGGTCAACAGCACGCCATCCCCACCATAAATGGTGTTGGTCGCGTACCGCTTTCCCCCCCTGAGACGCCGGATGGTGGACCAGAATCGCCTCGAAGCCGTACGGAAGTCATTCTCCATGGCCTCTCCGAACTCCTCCCACGCCCGAGTTTTTGCCTCAGCAACCACCCGAGCCGCATGCCGCTTGGACTGCCGGTACCTATCTGCTGCTTCCGGGGTCCCACAGGCCAAAAAGGCCCAATAGGACTCCTTCTTCAGCTTGACAGCATCCCTCACCGCCGGTGTCCACCACCGGGTTCGAGGGTTGCCACCACGACAGGCACCAACAACCTTGCGGCCACAACTCCGATAAGCTGCCTCGACAATAGAGGCGCGAAACATGGCCCACTCGGGCTCAATGTCCCCCGCCTCCCTCGGAACGTGTTCAAAGCTCTCCCGGAGGTGGGAGTTAAAGCTCCGTCTTACGGGAGACTCTGCCAGACGTTCCCAGCAGACCCTCACAATACGTTTGGGTCTGCCAGGTCTGACCGGCATCCTCCCCCACCATCGGAGCCAACTCACCACCAGGTAGTGGTCAGTTGACAGCTCCGCCCCTCTCTTCACCCGAGTGTCCAGACATGCGGCCGCAGATCAGATGAGACGACAACAAAGTCGATCATTGAACTGCGACCTAGGGTGTCCTGGTGCCAAGAGCACATATGGACACCCTTATGCTTGAACATGGTGTTCGTTATGGACAATCCATGACGAGCACAGAAGTCCAACAACAGAACACCACTCGGGTTCAGATCAGGGGGGCCGTTCCTCCCAACCACACCCCTCCAGGTCTCACTGTCATTGCCCACGTGAGCGTTGAAGTCCCCCAGCAGAACAAGGGAGTCCCCAGGAGGCGCACCCTCCAATACCCCCTCCAAGGACTCCAAAAAGGGTGGGTAATCTGCGCTGCCGTTCGGCGCATAGGCACAAACAACAGTCAGAGCCCGTCCCCCCACACGTAGGCGAAGGGAGGCTACCCTCTCGTTCACCGGGGTGAACCCCAACGTACAGGCACCAAGATGGGGGGCAACAAGTATGCCCACTCCTGCTCGGCGCCTCTCACCAGGGGCAACTCCAGAGTGGAAGAGTGTCCAACCCCTCTCAAGGAAACTGGTTCCAGAGCCAGAGCCATGCGTTGAGGTGAGTCCGACTATTTCTAGCCGGAACCTCTCAACCTCACACACTAGCTCAGGCTCCTTCCCCACCAGAGAGGTGACATTCCATGTCCCAATGGCCAGCTTCTGTAGCCGAGGATCAGACCGCCAGGGTCCCCGCCCTCGGCCACCACCCATTCCACAATGCACCCGACCCCTTTGGCCCCTCCCACAGGTGGTGAGCCTATGGGAAGGGGGACCCACGTCTCCTCTTCGGGCTGTGCCCGGCCGAGCTCCATGGGTGAAAGCCCGGCCACCAGGCGCTCGCCAACGTGCCCCTCCTCCGGGCCTGGCTCCAGAGTGGGGCCCCGGTGACCCGCGTCCGGGCGAGGGAACATTGTTTCCATTTATATTATTCATCATAAGGGGTCTTGTGGGCTGCGCTTTGTCTCGTCCCTCACCTAGGACCTGTCTGCCTTGGGTGACCCTACTAGGGGCATAAAGCCCCTGACAGCATAGCTCCTAGGATCATTGGGACACTCAAACCCCTCCACCACGGTAAGGTGGCAGCCCAGGGAGGGGGCCTAAAAGCTTAACGTAGTAAAATGTTATCTAAAATACGGAAAAGCTAGCCTAAAAGCTTAACGTAGTAAAATGTTATCTAAAATACGGAAAAGCTAGCTTAAAGTAGCGAATCACTAGCTAAAAGTAGTAAAGCACTAGCTAAAAGTAGTGAAACTCTATCTAAAAGTACTGAAAAACTAGCTTAAAGTAGCGAAACACTAGCTAAAAGTACTGAAACACTAGCTAAAAGTACTGAAATGCAAGCTAAAAGTAATGAAACACTAGCTAAAAGTAGTGAAACTAGCTAAAATTACTGGAAAACTAGCTTAAAGTAGTGAAACACTAGCTAAAATTAGTGAAACTAGCTAAAATTACTGAAACACTGGCTTAAAGTAGTGAAACACTAGCTAAAAGTACTGAAGCACTAGATAAGTGTAATGAAACACTAGCGAAAAGTAGTGAAACACTAGCTAAAAGTGACAAAAACTAGCTGAAAGCAGTGAAACACTAGCTAAAATAGAAAAACTAGCAAAAAATAGTGAAACACTAGCTAGTCCTTACTTCCGGCTCTTGGCAAAGCAAGTTGCATCTCTTTTTGCTCCTCTCCTCCCTAAGTTTTCCTCCTCCCTGCTTTTGCATATTGTCTCGTCTGTAACTCTTCAGCGCTCACTCGAACCAATTTGAAATGGATTTAATTACGTGGGCTGTTTCCTCTATTGATAAAATTTTTTCAACGAAGCGCACCGGACCAGGAGAAGCGGCTTGCCCCTTCGACACGCATGCGGTGGGATACACTATGGACTCGTGGAGCGAGTGGAAGCCAATGTGTCTGACCGTTCTTTCTGTCGAAGACGTTGAAGATTTGTGGATTATTGGCATTTTGGTAGCAGCTACTCTGCTTTTTGGGATTGGCAGAGGTTTCTGCTACTGGAAGCTGAGGGAGGCTGCCGCGGCGATCAACGCGATGGCGAGACTTCCTGCTCAGCAAGATTCTCTGATCCGGGCTATGACCTCAACGACCCAGCTGTTGTACGAGCTGAACCGCACGATGGGAGCAGCGGCGGACAGCCGTGGACCTGTGGTGCATTTTGGGACTCGTTTACAGCCGACCCATCAGGGCACAGATGGGGATTTGTAGCTCGGAACCTCACATGATTCTGCGATTTGGACCAGACAGCACCTGGACTTCAAGGCTGCAGTCAAAAGTACACTGTAGCCTGGC
Source organism: Garcialebias charrua (assembly GCA_038048925.1). Taxonomy (NCBI): domain Eukaryota; kingdom Metazoa; phylum Chordata; class Actinopteri; order Cyprinodontiformes; family Rivulidae; genus Garcialebias; species Garcialebias charrua. The sequence goes on along the minus strand of JBBPBX010067897.1, from coordinate 9,207 downwards.
CTGAAAATAAATAAAGCGACTAATCTAATCGGGACTCTGTGCAACCTTGAAAGAAGGCTGACTGAAAACTTCTCCTGGAGTGAAAGCTGTTGAGAACTCGCTGCCCCCCCCCCTACCCCCAGAGGTCTCTGTGTGCATTCAGATGGAGCCGAGCTGAGGCCATCTACAGACTGTGCTTATCTGAAATGATTACTCACGGACTAATCTCCCTGCTTGCCATGAAATGCAACATGTCTTGTCTCTATTCGTGCTTAAGCTGGTAGAGTTTTTTCGACTTTATCATAGAGTGTCCTAAGACAAATTGTGATAGATTCTTTTTTGAATACCAATGATTACCCGACTGTATGTTCCTTTTTTCCATATCTGATTGTTGGTGGCGCGGTTTTATACTGCTGCGGCTTCCGTGCGTACGTCCCTCTTCGGATGGTGCGCGCGCCAATTGCAAAACTTTGTACCTTGGTGCAAATATGCCAATAAAGATATATTCTATTCTATTCTAAAAACACCAAAAGGCTAGCCAGAAAGCTAAAGTTTTAATGCACTTTTAAAGAGGGGAATTCCCAGACCCAAGTATGAAAAGATTAGCAATTTTTGCAGCATTTTTATTTAGAGGCTATCAAATTATTTATCGTACATCATTAGTTTGATAATTTGACTTTAGCTGAATCTTAAAACAAACAAGAACAAGAAATACTTAATTTGGCTCTACAGAACTTTGGGGTTCATCAAATCCAGACATTTACAAGAATAAAGTTCATGACCTTTGATAAACC
>JBBPBX010067896.1:0-12881 GCA_038048925.1 Garcialebias charrua | reverse complement strand
CAGAAATATGTGTCTGTTGTAATCACCCCAACATGTAGCACTTACAGAATTCAAAATCATGTCAGTGCTCAAGTTAAAGTCATGAAAAGGACCTCAAAACATTTGCTGAATTAGGATATTTAGTTGATGCACCTTTCTCTAAATTTAACGCTAATATGTTGGGCTTGTGATGCAGACAAAACTCATGGAAGTATTACTGATGAAAATCTCACAACCAAGTCAACCTCAAAGAGAAGCACTTGTGAAGTCAAGAACCATCAGTGGTTCTTTTTGAGGCGATCTGCATGTGATAAACTCACCAGAACCTCGACGTTGCTCAGGCACATGAAACAATTTCTTCATGCACCCATTGGAAGGTGCAAGTTGGACCAGAAAAACAGACATGTCCATTGAGCATTTTGGAAATGGAATGTTTTTGGACACACAGTAGATTCAGTCAGGTATACTTGCCCAAACATGTAGCACTTACCGATTTTTAGAATCAAGTGAGTGCTAAAGTTAAGGTAGGACAAATTACTTGAAACTGTACTTTCCAAAGTATAGTGCACTGACAGAAACATATTCAAGAATTTACCTCTTTCTTCCACAGTGTATACTAAAGACAGCAAAACTACCCCAACAATTAGCACTTACTGTATTCAAGAAATGTGCCAGTGCCATTGTCAGAGTAATATTGCTGACAAAGTTTTGAAAGTTTCAAATCACAAAGTTAACTGATAATAACAGAATACCTCGTCTGTTGTCATCACCCCAACATGTAGCACTTACAGAATGCAAAATCAGGTCAGTGCTCAAGTTAAAGTCATAAAAGGACCTCAAAACATTTTCTGGATTAGGATATTTAGTTGGTGTACTTTTCTCTAAATATAACACTAATATGTGTGGCTCGTAATGCAGACAAAACTCGTGCAAATATTACTGATGAAAATCTCACAACCAAGTCAACCTCAAAGAGAAGCACTTGTGAAGTCAATAACCATCAATGGTTCTGTTTGAGGCGATCTGCATGTGATAAACACACTAGAACCTCAATGTTGCTCAGGTAGTACCACATAAAACAATTTCTTCATGCACCAAAAGAAAGGTTTAAGGTTGACCAGAAAAACAGACATGTCCATTGACCATTTTGGAAATGGAATGTTTTTGGATACACAGTAGATTCAGTCAGGTATACTTGCCCCAACATGTAGCACTTACTGATTTTTAGAATCAAGTGAGTGCTAAAGTTAAGGTAGGACAAATGACTTGAAACTGTACTTTCCAAAGTGCACAGACAGAAACATAGACAGAATCATATTCAACAATTTGGTTCTCATTTCTCCAACTGTATACTGAAGACAACAAAATTAACCCAAAACTTAGCAGATTCATTCAGGTATACTTACCCCAACATATAGCACTTACTGATTTTTAGAATCAAGTGAGTACTAAAGTTAAGGTAGGACAAATGACTTGAAACTGTACTTTCCAGATTACAGTGCACAGACAGAAATACCTTCCAACAATTTGCTTCTATCTTCCACAGTGTATACTAAAGACAGCAAAACTACCCCAACAATTAGCACTTACTGTATTCAAGAAATGTGTCAGTGCCATTGTTAGAGTAATATTGCTGCCAAAGTTTTTAATGTACCAAATCACAAATGTAACTTTCATATTCACAGAAATATGTGTCTGTTGTAATGACCCCAACATGTAGAACTTACAGAATTCAAAATCATGTCAGTGCTCAAGTTAAAGTCATGAAAAGGACCTCAAAACATTTGCTGAATTAGGACATTTAGTTGATGCACCTTTCTCTAAATTTAACGCTAATATGTTAGGCTTGTGATGCAGACAAAACTCATGGAAGTATTACTGATGAAAATCTCACAACCAAGTCAACCTCAAAGAGAAGCACTTGTGAAGTCAAGAACCATCAGTGGTTCTTTTTAGGCGATCTGCATGTGATAAACTCACCAGAACCTCGACGTTGCTCAGGCACATCAAACATTTTCTTCATGCACCCATTGGAAGGTGCAAGTTGGACCAGAAAAACAGACATGTCCATTGAGCATTTTGGAAATGGAATGTTTTTGGACACACAGTAGATTCAGTCAGGTATACTTGCCCAAACATGCAGCACCTACCGATTTTTAGAATCAAGTGAGTGCTAAAGTTAAGGTAGAACAAATGACTTGAAACTGTACTTTCCAAAGTACAGTACACAGACAGAAGCATATTCAACAATTTACTTCTTTCTTCCACAGTGTATACTAAAGACAGCAAAACTACCCCAACAATTAGCACTTACTGTATTCAAGAAACATGCCAGTGCCATTGTCAGAGTAATATAGCTGACAAAGTTTTGAAAGTTTCAAATCACAAAGTTAACTGATAATAACAGAATACCTTGTCTGTTGTCATCACCCCAACATGTAGCACTTACAGAATGAAAAATCAGGTCAGTGCTCAAGTTAAAGTCATGAAAAGGACCTCAAAACATTTTCTGGATTAGGATATTTAGTTGGTGTACTTTTCTCCAAATATAACACTAATATGTTGGGCTCGTAATGCAGACAAAACTCGAGCAAATATTACTGATGAAAATCTCACAACCAAGTCAACCTCAAAGAGAAGCACTTGTGAAGTCAAGAACCATCAGTGGTTCTTTTTGAGGCGATCTGCATGTGATAAACTCACCAGAACCTCGACGTTGCTCAGGCACATGAAACAATTTCTTCATGCACCCATTGGAAGGTGCAAGTTGGACCAGAAAAACAGACATGTCCATTGAGCATTTTGGAAATGGAATGTTTTTTGACACACAGTAGATTCAGTCAGGTATACTTGCCCAAACATGTAGCACTTACCGATTTTTAGAATCAAGTGAGTGCTAAAGTTAAGGTAGGACAAATGACTTGAAACTGTACTTTCCAAAGTGCACAGACAGAAAAATATTCAACAATTTGGTTCTCATTTCTCCCACTGTATACTAAAGACAACAAAATTACCCCAGAACTTAGCACTTACTGTATTCAAGAAACATGTCAGTGCCAATGTTAAAGTCATATAGCAGACAAAATTTTCAAAGAATAATTATGTAATGTCGGGTGACTTGAAACTGTACTTTCCAAAGTGCACAGACAGAAACATATTCAACAATTTGCGTCCATCTTCCACAGTGTATACCAAAACTACCCCAACAATTAGCACTTACTGTATTCAACATAAATGTCAGTGCCAGTGTTAGAGTAATATTGCTGCCAAAGTTTTTTATGTACCAAATCACAATGTAACTTTCATATTCACAGATGTATGTGTCTGTTGTAATCACCCCAACATGTAGCACTTACAGAATTCAAAATCATGTCAGTGCTCAAGTTAAAGTCATGAAAAGGACCTCAAAACATTTTCTGGATTAGGATATTTAGTTGGTGTACTTTTCTCCAAGTATAACAATATGTTGGGCTTGTGATGCAGACAAAACTCATGGAAGTATTACTGATGAAAATCTCACAACCAAGTCAACCTCAAAGAGAAGCACTTGTGAAGTCAAGAACCATCAGTGGTTCTTTTTAGGCGATCTGCATGTGATAAACTCACCAGAACCTCGACGTTGCTCAGGCACATCAAACATTTTCTTCATGCACCCATTGGAAGGTGCAAGTTGGACCAGAAAAACAGACATGTCCATTGAGCATTTTGGAAATGGAATGTTTTTGGACACACAGTAGATTCAGTCAGGTATACTTGCCCAAACATGTAGCACTTACCGATTTTTAGAATCAAGTGAGTGCTAAAGTTAAGGTAGAACAAATGACTTGAAACTGTACTTTCCAAAGTACAGTACACAGACAGAAGCATATTCAAAAATTTACTTCTTTCTTCCACAGTGTATACTAAAGACAACATAACTACCCCAACAATTAGCACTTACTGTATTCAAGAAACATACCAGTGCCATTGTCAGAGTAATGTTGCTGACAAAGTTTTGAAAGTTTCAAATCACAAAGTTAACTGATAATAACAGAATACCTTGTCTGTTGTCATCACCCCAACATGTAGCACTTACAGAATGAAAAATCAGGTCAGTGCTCAAGTTAAAGTCATGAAAAGGACCTCAAAAAACATTTTCTTGATTAGGATATTTAGTTGGTGTACTTTTCTCCAAATATAACACTAATATGTTGGGCTCGTAATGCAGACAAAACTCGAGCAAATATTACTGATGAAAATCTCACAACCAAGTCAACCTCAAAGAGAAGCACTTGTGAAGTCAAGAACCATCAGTGGTTCTTTTTGAGGCGATCTGCATGTGATAAACTCACCAGAACCTCGACGTTGCTCAGGCACATGAAACAATTTCTTCATCCACCCATTGGAAGGTGCAAGTTGGACCAGAAAAACAGACATGTCCATTGAGCATTTTGGAAATGGAATGTTTTTTGACACACAGTAGATTCAGTCAGGTATACTTGCCCCAACATGTAGCACTTACCGATTTTTAGAATCAAGTGAGTGCTAAAGTTAAGGTAGGACAAATGACTTGAAACTGTACTTTCCAAAGTGCACAGACAGAAAAATATTCAACAATTTGGTTCTCATTTCTCCCACTGTATACTAAAGACAACAAAATTACCCCAGAACTTAGCACTTACTGTATTCAAGAAACATGTCAGTGCCAATGTTAAAGTCATATAGCAGACAAAATTTTCAAAGAATAATTATGTAATATGTCGGGTGATTTGAAACTGTACTTTCCAAAGTGCACAGACAGAAAAATATTCAACAATTTGGTTCTCATTTCTCCCACTGTATACTAAAGACAACAAAATTACCCCAAAACTTAGCAGATTCATTCAGGTATACTTACCCCAACAAATATCACTTACTGATTTTTAGAATCAAGTGAGTACTAAAGTTAAGGTAGGACAAATGACTTGAAACTGTACTTTCCAGATTACAGTGCACAGACAGAAATACCTTCCAACAATTTGCTTCTATCTTCCACAGTGTATACTAAAGACAGCAAAACTACCCCAACAATTAGCACTTACTGTATTCAAGAAATGTGTCAGTGCCATTGTTAGAGTAATATTGCTGCCAAAGTTCTTAATGTACCAAATCACAAATGTAACTTTCATATTCACAGAAATATGTGTCTGTTGTAATGACCCCAACATGTAGCACTTACAGAATTCAAAATCATGTCAGTGCTCAAGTTAAAGTCATGAAAAGGACCTCAAAACATTTGCTGAAATAGTACATTTAGTTGATGCACCTTTCTCTAAATTTAACGCTAATATGTTAGGCTTGTGATGCAGACAAAACTCATGGAAGTATTACTGATGAAAATCTCACAACCAAGTCAACCTCAAAGAGAAGCACTTGTGAAGTCAAGAACCATCAGTGGTTATTTTTAGGCGATCTGCATGTGATAAACTCACCAGAACCTCGACGTTGCTCAGGCACATTTTTCTTCATGCACCCATTGGAAGGTGCAAGATGGACCAGAAAAACACACATATCCATTCAACATTTTGGAAATAGAATGTTTTTGGACACACAGTAGATTCAGTCAGGTATACTTGCCCCAACATGTAGCACTTACTGATTTTTAGAATCAAGTGAGTGCTAAAGTTAAGGTAGGACAAATGACTTGAAACTGTACTTTCCAAAGTACAGTGCACAGACAGAAACATATTCAACAATTTGCGTCTATCTTCCACAGTGTATACTAAAGACAGCAAAACTACCCCAACAATTAGCACTTACTGTATTCAACAAAAATGTCAGTGCCAGTGTTAGAGTAATATTGCTGCCAAAGTTTGTAATGTACCAAATCACAAATGTAACTTTCATATTCACAGAAGTACAGAATGTGTCTGTTGTAATCACCCCAACATGTAGCACTTACAGAATTCAAAATCATGTCAGTGCTCAAGTTAAAGTCATGAAAAGGACCTCAAAACATTTGTTGGATTAGGATATTTAGTTGGTGTACCTTTCTCCAAATTTAACACTAACATGTTGGGCTAGTAATGCAGACTAAACTCATGCAAATATTACTGATGAAAATCTCACAACCAAGTCAACCTCAAAGAGAAGCACTTGTGAAGCCAAGAACCATCAGTGGTTCTGTTTGAGGTGATCTGCATGTGATAAACTCTCCAGAACCTCAATGTTGCTCCGGTACTACCACATAAAACAATTTCTTCATGCACCCATTGAAAGGTGCAAGATGGACCAGAAAAACAGACATTGAACATTTTGGAAATTGAATAATTTTGGACACAGTAGATTCAGTCAGGTATACTTGCCCCAACATGTAGCACTTACTGATTTTTAGAATCAAGTGAGTGCTAAAGTTAAGGTAGGACAAATGACTTGAAAATGTACTTTCCAAAGTACAGTGCACAGACAGAAATACCTTCCAACAATATGGTTCTATCTTCCACAGTGTATACTAAAGACAGCAAAACTACCCCAACTATTAGCACTTACTGTATTCAAGAAACGTGTCAGTGCCATTGTTAGAGTAATATTGCTGACAAAGTTTTGAAAGTATCAAATCACAAAGTTAACTGATAATAACAGAATACTTTGTCTGTTGTCATCACCACAAAATTTAGCCTTTACAGAATGCAAAATCAGGTCAGTGCTCAAGGTAAAATCATGAAAAGGACCTCAAAACATTTGCTGGATTAGGACATTTAGTTGATGTACCTTTCACCAAATGTAACATTAATTAGGTGTTGGGCTCGTAATGCAGAGGAAAGTCATGGAAGTATTACTGTTGAAAATGTCACAACCAAGTCAACCTCAAAGAGAAGCACTTGTGAAGTAAAGAACCATCAGTGGTTCTGTTTGAGGCTATCTGCATGTGATAAACTCACCAGAACCTTAACGTTGCTCAGGTAGTACCACATAAAACAATTTCATACAAGCATCATGTCAGTGCCAGTGTTAGAGTAATTATGCTGACAAAGTTTTGAAAGTACCAAATCACAAATGTAACTTGCATATTCACTGACGTCTGTGTCTGTTGTAATCACCCCAACATGTAGCACTTACAGAATGCAAAATCATGGCAGTGCTCAAGTTAAAGTGAAGAAAAGGACCACAATACATTTATTATATCGGGACATGTAGTTGATATACCTTTCTCCAATACTCAGATTAAAAGTTTAATATGTTGGGCAGACAAACCTCATACAGGAAATATTAATAAAAAGTTCACAACCAATACAACCCCAAAGAGAAGCACTTGTGAAGTCAGGAACCATCAGTGTTTTTGTTTGAAGTGAATTGCATGTGATAAACTCACCAGAACCTCAACGTTGCTCAGGTAGTACCACATAAAATAATTGCTTCATGCTCCCATTAAAAGGTGCAAGATGGACCAGAAAAACACACATATCCATTCAACATTTTTGAAATAGAATGTTTTTGGACACACAGTAGATTCAGTCAGGTATACTTGCCCCAACATGTAGCACTTACTGATTTTTAGAATCAAGTGAGTGCTAAAGTTAAGGTAGGACAAATGACTTGAAACTGTACTTTCCAAAGTACAGTGCACAGACAGAAACATATTCAACAATTTGCGTCTATCTTCCACAGTGTATACTAAAGACAGCAAAACTACCCCAACAATTAGCACTTACTGTATTCAACAAAAATATCAGTGCCAGTGTTAGAGTAATATTGCTGCCAAAGTTTTTAATGTACCAAATCACAAATGTAACTTTCATATTCACAGAAGTACAGAATGTGTCTGTTGTAATCACCCCAACATGTAGCACTTACAGAATTCAAAATCATGTCAGTGCTCAAGTTAAAGTCATGAAAAGGACCTCAAAACATTTGCTGGATTAGGATATTTAGTTGGTGTACCTTTCTCCAAATTTAACACTAATATGTTGGGCTAGTAATGCAGACTAAACTCATGCAAATATTACTGATGAAAATCTCACAACCAAGTCAACCTCAAAGAGAAGCACTTGTGAAGCCAAGAACCATCAGTGGTTCTGTTTGAGGTGATCTGCATGTGATAAACTCTCCAGAACCTCAATGTTGCTCCGGTACTACCACATAAAACAATTTCTTCATGCACTCATTGAAAGGTGCAAGATGGACCAGAAAAACAGACATTGAACATTTTGGAAATTGAATAATTTTGGACACAGTAGATTCAGTCAGGTATACTTGCCCCAACATGTAGCACTTACTGATTTTTAGAATCAAGTGAGTGCTAAAGTTAAGGTAGGACAAATGACTTGAAACTGTACTTTCCAAAGTACAGTGCACTGACAGAAATACCTTCCAACAATTTGCTTCTATCTTCCCCAATGCATACTAGACAGCAAAACTACCCCAACAATTAGCACTTACTGTATTCAAGAAACGTGTCAGTGCCATTGTTAGAGTAATGTTGCTGACAAAGTTTTGAAAGTATCAAATCAAAAAGTTAACTGATAATAACAGAATACTTTGTCTGTTGTCATCACCCCAACATGTAGCACTTACATGATTCAAAATCAGGTCAGTGCTCAAGTTAAAGTCATGAAAAGGACCTCAAAACATTTGCTGGATTAGGATATTTAGTTGGTGTACCTTTCTCCAAATTTAACATTACAGTAATATGTTGGGCTAGTAATGCGGACAAAACTCGTGCAAATATTACTGATGAAAATCTCACAACCAAGTCAACCTCAAAGAGAAGCACTTGTGAAGTCAATAACCATCAGTGGTTCTGTTTGAGGCGATCTGCATGTGATAAACTCACCAGAACCTCAGCGTTGCTAAGGTAGTACCACATACAACAATTTCTTCATGCACCCATTGAAAGGTGCAAGATGGACCAGAAAAACAGACATTGAACATTTTGGAAATTGAATAATTTGGACACAGTAGATTCAGTCAGGTATACAGTACTTGCCCCAACATGTAGCACTTACTGATTTTTAGAATCAAGTGAGTGCTAAAGTTAAGGTAGGACTTGAAACTGCACATTCCAAAGTGCACAGACAGAAAAATATTCAACAATTTGGTTCTCATTTCTCCAACTGTGTACTAAAGACAACAAAATTACCGCAGAACTTAGCACTTACTGTATTCAAGAAACATGTCAGTGCCAATGTTAGAGTAATATAAAGCAGACAAAATTTTCAAAGAATAATTATGTAATATGTCGGGTTTCTAATTCAGACCAAAAAGCCATACAGGTGTTATTGATGACAAGCTGACAACAACGTCAACCTCAAAGAGCTCAAAGAGAAGGACTTGTGAAGTCAAGAGCCATCAGTGGTTCTGTTTGAGTTGATCAGCAGCAATTGATTATCTCACAAGAATTTTAAAATACAAACCTTGGCATTGCTCAGGTAGACCCTCATAAAACTATTTCTTCATGCACCCATCGACAGGTCAATGTTCCACGTGGACCAGAAAAATAGAAATGTCCCTCGAGCCCTTTCCTCTTTGCACTCTGGAAGAAATTTTATTTTACTCTTCATTCTCTGTGTTCACTTTAGGAACACATCTTCTTTTCTGAACAAGTAGGCCCACCTTTTATGCCGAATGGATCAGTTACCTGTGAGCTCCACCTTCCAGTTCTCAGTTTCAAGGTAATGCTGACCGTTGGGAGCTGTGAAGTGTTCCATTGGTTTTCAGCATGTTTACTTCATGATGCTGGTTTCAATGAGAAATCATCCAAGCCACAAGACATGCACAAGGATCTCTATACTGTAGCTACAAAGACCATGGCATTTCTCCACTTGGTGCTGCACTCTAACAATTAGCCCTTAATGTTTTTAAGAATCAAATTAATGCTAAAGTTAAGGTAGGACAAATGTCTGGAAACGTTTTTTCCATCCACCAACAGTGTAGAGAAATAAATTCAACATGTTTGGCTTTCCATTTATGAAGACAGCAAAACTACCCCAACAGTTAGCACTTGGCATACAAGCATCATGTCAGTGCCAGTGTTAGAGTAATTATGCTGACAAAGTTTTGAAAGTACCAAATCACAAATGTAACTTGCATATTCACTGAAGTCTGTGTCTGTTGTAATCACCCCAACATGTAGCACTTACAGAATGCAAAATCATGTCAGTGCTCAAGTTAAAGTGAAGAAAAGGACCACAATACATTTATTATATCGGGACATGTAGTTGATATACCTTTCTCCAATACTCAGATTAAAAGTTTAATATGTTGGGCAGACAAACCTCATACAGGAAATATTAATAAAAAGTTCACAACCAATACAACCCCAAAGAGAAGCACTTGTGAAGTCAGGAACCATCAGTGTTTTTGTTTGAAGTGAATTGCATGTGATAAACTCACCAGAACCTCAACGTTGCTCAGGTAGTACCACATAAAATAATTGCTTCATACACCCATTAAAAGGTGCAAGATGGACCAGAAAAACACACATATCCATTCAACATTTTGGAAATAGAATGTTTTTGGACACACAGTAGATTCAGTCAGGTATACTTGCCCCAACATGTAGCACTTACTGATTTTTAGAATCAAGTGAGTGCTAAAGTTAAGGTAGGACAAATGACTTGAAACTGTACTTTCCAAAGTGCACAGACAGAAACATATTCAACAATTTGTAAATAGAATGTTTTTGGACACACAGTAGATTCAGTCAGGTATACTTGCCCCAACATGTAGCACTTACTGATTTTTAGAATCACGTGAGTGCTAAAGTTAAGGTAGGACAAATGACTTGAAACTGTACTTTCCAAAGTACAGTGCACAGACAGAAACATATTCAACAATTTGCGTCTATCTTCCACAGTGTATACTAAAGACAGCAAAACTACCCCAACAATTAGCACTTACTGTATTCAACAAAAATATCAGTGCCAGTGTTAGAGTAATATTGCTGCCAAAGTTTTTAATGTACCAAATCACAAATGTAACTTTCATATTCACAGAAGTACAGAATGTGTCTGTTGTAATCACCCCAACATGTAGCACTTACAGAATTCAAAATCATGTCAGTGCTCAAGTTAAAGTCATGAAAAGGACCTCAAAACATTTGCTGGATTAGGATATTTAGTTGGTGTACCTTTCTCCAAATTTAACACTAATATGTTGGGCTAGTAATGCAGACTAAACTCATGCAAATATTACTGATGAAAATCTCACAACCAAGTCAACCTCAAAGAGAAGCACTTGTGAAGCCAAGAACCATCAGTGGTTCTGTTTGAGGTGATCTGCATGTGATAAACTCTCCAGAACCTCAATGTTGCTCCGGTACTACCACATAAAACAATTTCTTCATGCACTCATTGAAAGGTGCAAGATGGACCAGAAAAACAGACATTGAACATTTTGGAAATTGAATAATTTTGGACACAGTAGATTCAGTCAGGTATACTTGCCCCAACATGTTCAAGTTCAAGTTCACTTTATTAGGTCCCCAAGGGGCAATTCATCTACAACAGGTAGAGGTGGTGAGACAGCCAGCACATTCATACAGCTATAAAACAGAATAAAAAGTACCATCAAAACAAAATACATAAAACATTACTAAAAAGGTACAGCATAATAAAAGCAAACTATTCATCCTTAAAAACATGAAGTTAAGATTTCCAAGATAAAAATATGTAAAAGGAGATAAGCTTAAAACCTAGTTTTTGTTTAAAAATCCAATAGCTGAGGGGATGAAGGAGTTTTTTAATCTGTTCGTTCTGCATTTAGGTAGGCCATATCTTCTGCCTGAAGGCAAAAGATTGAACTGAGCATGTAGAGGATGAGTGGGATCTGCCAAAATTTTTTTAGCTTTTGATGTAGATCTTGATTTAAATAGATCCATGATGTTGTTCATTTGAGTCCCTAACATGTAGCACTTACTGATTTTTAGAATCAAGTGAGTGCTAAAGTTAAGGTAGGACAAATGACTTGAAACTGTACTTTCCAAAGTACAGTGCACTGACAGAAATACCTTCCAACAATTTGCTTCTATCTTCCCCAATGCATACTAAAGACAGCAAAACTACCCCAACAATTAGCACTTACTGTATTCAAGAAACGTGTCAGTGCCATTGTTAGAGTAATGTTGCTGACAAAGTTTTGAAAGTATCAAATCAAAAAGTTAACTGATAATAACAGAATACTTTGTCTGTTGTCATCACCCCAACATGTAGCACTTACATGATTCAAAATCAGGTCAGTGCTCAAGTTAAAGTCATGAAAAGGACCTCAAAACATTTGCTGGATTAGGATATTTAGTTGGTGTACCTTTCTCCAAATTTAACATTACAGTAATATGTTGGGCTAGTAATGCGGACAAAACTCGTGAAAAATATTACTGATGAAAATCTCACAACCAAGTCAACCTCAAAGAGAAGCACTTGTGAAGTCAGGAACCATCAGTGTTTTTGTTTGAAGTGAATTGCATGTGATAAACTCACCAGAACCTCAACGTTGCTCAGGTAGTACCACATAAAATAATTGCTTCATACTCCCATTAAAAGGTGCAAGATGGACCAGAAAAACACACATATCCATTCAACATTTTGGAAATAGAATGTTTTTGGACACACAGTAGATTCAGTCAGGTATACTTGCCCCAACATGTAGCACTTACTGATTTTTAGAATCAAGTGAGTGCTAAAGTTAAGGTAGGACAAATGACTTGAAACTGTACTTTCCAAAGTGCACAGACAGAAACATATTCAACAATTTGCGTCTATCTTCCACAGTGTACTGTATACTAAAGACAGCAAAACTACCCCAACAATTAGCACTTACTGTATTCAACAAAAATGTCAGTGCCAGTGTTAGAGTAATTATGCTGACAAAGTTTTGAAAGTACCAAATCACAAATGTAACTTGCATATTCACTGAAGTCTGTGTCTGTTGTAATCACCCCAACATGT
>JBBPBX010067893.1:0-19289 GCA_038048925.1 Garcialebias charrua | reverse complement strand
TCAAAATGTTTTATAACAGGCGATTTGGATATTGACTCAGCTCGTGTTAGCTAACGGTAGAGCTAGCCAACTAATATAAGTCTTAGCTAGCGGCTAGCTACAATATAATTTTAAATTTTCGTTCGAGACAATCGCGTGCCGTGGAAGTAAAGATTCGCAGGTAAAAGAAAGGTGGGGGTACGCTGGGTTTCTTTCCCCCAGTTGCTTCTTAGCAGCTAGGAGATACACGAGTGAGTCGCAGCTCATGTGTCCGACGGCAGCCTTCTCTGGTCGGACTGTCTGTCGTAGTCCAGCCTCCTGCTCAGGGCCTATGAACCAGAGCTATGAACTAGCCACTTCACTGTTAGCTCAGTGTCTGTTAGCAATATACAGTACTGTAGGTCATAAACCACACGGCCGAATTTCTTTAAACTTGAACGTAATTACTTCGTGGTCATTTACAAACTATGAGCTGTATTCGAATTTTGAGCTAAAATTCGATTTATTTATAATTTATTTGCGCAGTGCATAACACATAACCACAAGACAAACGGAGATTTTTCTTTAACGTTTAAAAATCACAGAACCTGTCTCAACAGGTTTAATAACATTGAGTATGTCTCTTAAAAGAACGCGGTTCTAGTGAGTATCACATACAGGCTAAAACTCTTTGCGTAAGTTGCTTTTAATCCGATTTTGTTAGATGCTACTCGCAAGCTAACGGTTAAGCTAAAGGCTAAGCTAGCGGGCGTCAACAGCGCCTCTATAGCGGCCACGAAGAGTAATTACAGTCACTTTGTGATAAAAACAAGCAGAACATTTACACAGAATAGATGATGAAACCTAGTCTGCATTTAATGTAAAACAACATATTTTAAAGTTATTCTGTGCACTCCAGTTTATTTTAAATAAAACGTTTAAAATAACAAACAAGAAGCATCTTTTGACTTTGTTTTCACAAAAATCAAAACAAAGATGGCAGAACAGATTTGAACATGTCACAGGACAACAAAATCACAGATTTTTATTTAAAGTAACATCTTTAATATGCTGAGCACACAGTGCACGCGATGATTTGGAAGACGTCAAAGTGAAACAATTTAAATCCAGAAGATTTGACCATTGCGTGAATTTATTAAGGAACGTGAAGGACGCGGGTTCGCGCCCCGGCCCCGGCCACTACACACCTTGGGGTGTCTATGAGTGCACATCTAATTCTCCAGCTCCCCGAGCGCGACTACGCTGCTCGCTGCACCACCTGGTGGTGGTTGGGTTAAAGGCAGAAGACCAATTTCGTCTGTCAAGTATGGGAAACATACACAGATGACAAATGTGACAAATTATTATTATTATTAAGTTCTTGGAACCCTTGTGCTATAAAGTCAGATAAGATTTTTTTTTAAGGTAAAGTTTTTTTTTTCATGATGTTAAATTCCTTTTTGTTCTAACAGCTTTCTGCACAACGAACTGACCCTCGTCGAAAATAAGATTCACCTGACTTTGAATTTCAGTGATAAAAGGTATTGCAAATTTTGTCCCCAAAAGCTTTGGAACATACAGATGTTTGTGCTCCAAATAAATTATAAAAGTAATCATTTTTCTGGTTTGCAGGAAGGAGATGAAGACCAGTTTGGAGAAGTACGAGATGAACACTCAGATGAAGACGGTGAAGGAGAGGAAGCATGTGTGACCACTACACAACCAATGTAAGTGTAGTGTTCTTGTCATTAGTCAGTACTTCAGCCTTTTTATTCAGAATTTTTTTTATTGTTAATTAATTCCTGTTTATGTAGTTTGGTGGAACAGGTGATGTGATGACTGTGAAGAAAAAAGATTTACATCCTCGAGACATCGATGCCTTTTGGCTCCAGCGTCAGTTCAGTCGTTTCTAACACTTTGAGATTTTTGTTAATGAAAAGTGCGTTATAAATTAAATTCATTCTTATTCTTATTATTCTATGACGATGCCATTGTCTCTCAAAAGAAAGCTGATGAAGTCTTAGAAATCCTCAAGGTTTGTCTGTCGACATTTGTTGATAGTTGACTTGTGCCCACACACACACAGATCTTTTGGACACCCTTTTTCTCCTGTTTTACAGACTGCCAGTGATGACAGAGAATGTGAGAATCAGCTGTTGTTGGGCGTCAACACATTCGATTTCATTAAAATCCTCCGTCAACACCGTCGCATGAGTAAGTCAAGTCTGGCTGGATGAAAGTTTGCCGCAACGTTCTGCCATATTGTTTTTATTTTGAAATTGTTTGTGTCTTTTCACACACACACACATAGTTCAGTATTGTACCATGCTGGCGAGCACTCAGAGTGAAGCATACAATGAACGTATCATAGGGAAAATGGAGTCGGATCAGGAGCTGTCAAAGATTCTCTACCAGGTTCAGGAGACAGAGAAGGAGGACATCATTCGGGTAAGAATTCCTGTTTGTGAAGTTATGCCATAAAACCATTTGTCTGTGTGGACCATCACAGCTCGGTTTTGTTTTCTAGGAAGAACAATCTCGCAGGGAGAGGGTGAGGAAGTCTTAGATTTTAGATTAGATTTTAGTGGTCAAGGTTAGGATCACATAGCCAATCATTCTGTTCTCTTTATATTCCAGGACATTGAATCCAGAGAGGCTGAGGCAGACATTGCGGAGAAGACCATGGGCATCTACACTGTCCGAGCAGAGGGTCGTGGTCCTGATGGTCCAGGTAATGGACGCTTTGCTGATGTTGGTGTTGTGCATGCTACATACATACATGCATGCTACATACATACGTACTACATACATTCATACTACATACATACAGAATACATACATACATGTTACATACATAACACATATATACAGTGCTTTAAAGAAATTTCTTCAAATGAACATTCACTTGGCCTAAGGATGAGCTGCTTAGATTTTAGTGGTCAAGGTTAGGATCACATAGCCAATCATTCTGTTCTCTTTATATTCCAGGACCTTGAATCCAGAGAGGCTGAGGCAGACATTGCGGAGAAGACCATGGGCATCTACACTGTCCGAGCAGAGGGTCGTGGTCCTGATGGTCCAGGTAATGGACGCTTTGCTGATGTTGGTGTTGTGCATGCTACATACATACATGCATGCTACATACGTACTACATACATTCATACTACATACATACAGAATACATTCATACTACATACATACAGAATATATACATACTACACACATACTATATACATACATTCATACTACATACATACAGAATACATAAATACATAATACATACATCATACATACATACAACATACATAATACATACATACAGAATACATACATACATACATACAATACATACATACTACATACATACATATTACATATATACTACATACATACATACATATTACATATATGCTACATACATACATATTACATATATGCTACATACATACATACATATTACATATATACTACATACATACATATACATATATACTACATACATATTACATATATACTACATACATACATATTACATATATACTACATACATACATATTACATATATACTACATACATACATATATACTACATACATACATATTACATATATACTACATACATACATATTACATATATACTACATACATACATTCATACTACATACATACAGAATACATTCATACTACATACATACATATATACTACATACATACATATTACATACCGTATTCGTCGGCCTATAAGTCGCACCGGAGTATAAGTCGCACCAGCCAAATATGCCAAATTAAATGGAAAAATCAACGTATAGGTCGCACCGGCCTATAAGTCGCACCGGCCTATAGGTCGCACCTCACGTGAGCTGGTGTTTTGCCCAAAATGGACTGGCTGCCAAATTGTTTGGAAGGACTTTTGACAAGATTATCACATTAAAACTACAGTATTTTGTTTTATGTGTCTTAATTAATAAATGAACATTATTTTGGACTGGCTGCCAATTTTTTTGGAAGGACTTTTGACAAGATTATCACATTAAAACTACAGTATTTTGTTTTATGTGTCTTCATTAATAAATGAACATTATTTTGGACTGGCTGCCAATTTTTTTAGAAGGACTTTTGACAAGATTATCACATTAAAACTACAGTATTTTGTTTTATGTGTCTTAATTAATAAATGAACATTATTTTGGACTGGCTGCCAATTTTTTTAGAAGGACTTTTGACAAGATTATCACATTAAAACTACAGTATTTTGTTTTATGTGTCTTCATTAATAAATGAACATTATTTTGGACTGGCTGCCAATTTTTTTAGAAGGACTTTTGACAAGATTATCACATTAAAACTACAGTATTTTGTTTTATGTGTCTTCATTAATAAATGAACATTATTTTGGACTGGCTGCCAATTTATTTAGAAGGACTTTTGACAAGATTATCACATTAAAACTACAGTATTTTGTTTTATGTGTCTTCATTAATAAATGAACATTATTTTGGTATATTTTGTGTCTTTCATCATTTATCTTTAAAGATAAACACATAGAAATATATTTTTATTAGCTGACATTACAGTAAAAAACGTGTCTCAGTTTAAAATGATGACAGAAACAGATACTGTATTTATTTTATGGTTTTTATTTATTTATTCAAAACCATTGAAGTCTTCATCTTCTGTGTCACTGCACCATTTTTGGACCAGGCAGATGTCAACAGTGTAGGTACTGTAAAGGGTTTCTTAGCGCCCATAGCGGCCGAAACTGGTACTGCACCATTTTTGGAGCTTTTGACCAAAGTCACATTATGACCAAAATGTTGGAAAAATCGACGTATAAGTCGCACCGGCCTATAAGTCGCAGGGCTTAGAAATGTAGGCAAAAAGGTGCAAAAAGGTGCGACTTATACGCCGGAGAATACGGTATATACTACATACATACATATTACATATATACTACATACATACATATTACATATATACTACATACATACATATTACATATATACTACATACATACATACATACATATATACTACATACATATTACATATATACTACACGCATACATACATATTACATATATACTACACGCATACATACATATTACATATATACTACACGCATACATACATATTACATATATACTACATACATATTACATATATACTACATACATATTACATATATACTACATACATATTACATATATACTACATACATATTACATATATACTACATACATATTACATATATACTACATACATACATATTACATATATACTACATACATACATATTACATATATACTACATACATATTGCATATATATACTACATGCATACATATATACTACACGCATACATACATATTACATATATACTCAGTGGTGGAGAAAGTACTCGAACACTGTACTTAAGTAAAAGTACAAATAAACAGCCAAAAATGTACTCTAGTAAAAGTAGAAGTACCATATAAATATTTTTACTTAAGTAAAAGTGAAAAGTACTTGCTTTTAAAAATACTTAAAGGGGACCTCAGATGTATTTTTTAAATTTTTATGGTATTTCTGTGGGATATCCAGACCCTATTCCTTCAATTTAATGCACAAAATAATTATTAGATAATCAATTATACCCTTTTTAATTCTGCCATTTTTAACTTTCGTTTTGAACGACCGGTTTCTTGAAGTCCACGCCCTTCAACGATCTGTTCACGCCCTCTGTAACAGCCAGTATCTGTAATGTGTTGTTGTTTTAAAATTAGCTCTTTTTTTATTACTCATTTGACTTACTGTTAGTGTTAGCTTAAGATAACTTACCGAAACCCGTCTGAGCGCGCCGCAGTTTGCTGCTCCTTTTAGCATTAGACCACCCGAATCCGAAGCTAATGTTAGCTTGTTCCTCTTCCGGTTTTCGCCAGCTCCGCTCGTGAAGCACGCGGAGATTTTGGGAGTTATCGCTGTTCCAGTGAAGACAACACAAAGTTCACCAAGTGTCTCCCGTAAATTAATCTGTAAGGAGAAGGTCCTCTTGCTGCGAGCCTGCTGCGAGGCTGCTGCAAGGCTGTACAGTTGAAGCTCCGCTCCATCGCGCCGGAAGAGGGTCCCGTCGAACCCGGTCCTTCCGCCTGTGGTCCGCTCGTTTAATTTTTGCCGGCTGCGCGTTGGCAGCGATCGCAAATACACTAAAAATTGAACTAAAACATAAAAATAACAATTATACTTTATTTATAAAGCCATTTAAAAAAACACAGCTGCAACAAAGTGCTGTACACATGAAATTAAGAACATATAAACAAAAGATGAGATGAAATCATGAAAAACAACAGTCATGTGTTTAATACAGAAGTGGGTTGAGCCTAACCAGGGGTTGCTAGGTGAGGGGCTGGACTCAGGTTTGATCTGATTGGCTGGCGGCTTGTGACGTCAATAAATGCAGGAAGTGTGAATCCTGGTGTATTTATCAAAAATAAATAAATCTACTTAGAGTAAATAAACCACTGGGTGCATTTTTTTGGCACAAGGACTGTTTTTTTATGAAGTAAATACCCAAAGTTTAGTAAAAAAACTTTAAAAAGTGAATTTTGCATGTGTGGTCCCCTTTAAAGTATTAAAAGTAAAAGTATTTGCTGAATGTATTACCTAATGCAATGGTTTACAATAAAGTGTCCATACGTATGTATATTCTGTAATACATTAATAGTGTTGAGCCATTTTAATGAACAATGCTGCAGATAATGCATGTTTTTATATTGTGTTTACTCTGTGACACCGTTCACACTTGGACTTGTGATTCTGTGCATCAGAATTTAAGGGATGACCTGCAGCAGGGGTGCTCACACTTTTTCAGCATGCGAGCTACTTATAAAGCAACCAAGTCAAAATGATCTACCCAATACAAAAATGCAAAACATAATTATCTTCAAATGTATTGAGGATTCTTTTTATGTACAATGTATGTTGAAGTACCTTGCATAACTATAAACCAATATTGCACAACACATATAATAAATCAGGGGTCACCAAGGTGGTGCCCGCGGGCACCTGGTTGCCCGTAGGGACCACATGAGGTGCCCGCGTGACAGCAAAACACAGCTTTGAGCATGCAGATGTTTCTCACAAGGGCATAGATTTCATCTCATTATTGGGAGGGGGGGGACCATAAACAGGGACATTTTTTAAAAGCAAATCTACACTTCTCCAAGATTGGGGGGATCCGGACCCCCCCGACCCCCCCGGGATTTACGCCTATGGTTTCTCATGAGGCATTTTCAGGTGTGGAGCTCTTGAAAGAAGCAATGATGAATTATGTTAAAATAATTTATTTAAAAGAGTAAAAGGTGATGATTAGTTAAAATGGTTTTATGCACAGCTGCACTTTGTTGCAGCAGCTGTGGTTGTTTAAAAGGGCTTTATAAATTAAGTATAATTATAAAAAATGCTGAGCATCAATAAAAGCATGCAGCTTTTTTAGATGTGACATTAGTCTAATGTCACATCTAAAAAAGCTAAGTCTGGTCCTCTGGACATTCAAAAAACAAAACAGCCAGCGTGACTCACCTGGAACGATGCGGTGTCGGCTTTCGCTTTGAAGTTTGGCGAGTGAAAAAAAAGTCCACCTCCCATTCCGTATGAAAGTGATACATTTTTGCCTTTTTACTTGGTCCAGGGTTCTCACTCATGTTTTAGCAAGGGCTTAAAATCTGAGGTAATTCGCAGAAAGTTTTCGCTTGTATTGTTTTGCTGTGCTTCGCGCCGTTGTTTTCGCTGCTCATGCTAAAGATCGTCATCTGATTGGTTGCCGTGTGTGTCAATCAAGTGACGGGATGATTTGATTGGCGGACAAGGTATTTTTTTCTTCCTTTTTTTTAATGTCACTCTGCATCTACTAGTAATGCCTTAGGACAAATAAAAAATAAAAAGGCAATGCGACGTGAATGTAACTTGTAACGCAACGCATTATAGAAATGTAGTGTAGTAGAAAGTACAGATACTTCATGCAAAATGTAGTGAAGTAAAAGTAGAAAGTACCCATGTTTAATTCTACTTAAGTAAAGTACAGATACATGAAAAATGTACTTAAGTACAGTAACGAAGTACTTGTACTTCGTTACATCCCACCACTGTATATACTACACGCATACATACATATTACATACATACTACACGCATACATACATATTACATATATACTACACGCATACATACATATTACATATATACTACACGCATACATACATATTACATACATACTACACGCATACATACATATTACATACATACTACACACATACATAATACATACATACTACATGCTACATACATACATACATGCTACATAACACATATGCAGTGCTTTAAAGAAATTTCTTCAAATGAACATTCACTTGGCCTAAGGATGAGCTGCTTAGATTTTAGTGGTCAAGGTTAGGATCACATAACCAATCATTCTGTTCTCTTTATATTCCAGGACATTGAATCCAGAGAGGCTGAGGCAGACATTGCGGAGAAGACCATGGGCATCTACACTGTCCGAGCAGAGGGTCGTGGTCCTGATGGTCCAGGTAATGGACGCTTTGCTGATGTTGGAGTTGTGCTGGAAGGTGTGGAAGTCCTCCATAACCTACAGAGTGTCAGCCATGCGTGCGTGATGCTTTATGGACTGATCTATGCACTCAACTTGAGCTATCCGAAAAGCCTGACCCGTACATTCGAGGTGTACCAGAAAATCCTGATGAACCTGGACTCAGCCAAGCTGTCACCAAAAGTACAGACACTGAAACTCAAATTGCCCCAGTGATTTGGCTGGCAATAATGCACATACACAGCTACCTGATTTTTTGTCAGTTTCTCCATCATACAGACTGTTTAAATCCCTTATAGTTTTTGAAGGGTGTGTCAGGAAAATACCTGTTTAATGTTCTTTTTTTTTTCTTTTGATGTTGAAGCACTTAACAGGAAGTGATGTGTGAATGTGGCTGTGTAGGTGAGTTCTTATGCAAGTTCATAGATGGTTGGTTTCTAAAATGTTTTAGCGGGACATATTGTATTACCTCAGCTCAAACCAGATTTTTTTTCTTGAATTGTTTCCAGATTCAGTGGAGTTAAGTGTTACAAAGATTTGTTCTAAAAGGTGCTTAAGTTTCTACAAAATCCACTAAGGTGAAGTCTTTATTTTTTTTACTTGTAATATTTTAGGAAAAGTATGGCCAAAATGGGACCTATGGTCTTGTGAATATGCACAAGTGAAACTTTAATTTTGATATTATAATTTTGTGTATTTAATATGATTTGAAGTTTAATAAAGATGTTGAAAGAACAACAACTGATTGGTTCATTAAGATTGTTGGTATGAATGGAAAGGAATTGCATAAATGTTATGCATTTTGATTAATTTAGTTCATTACATATGCATAAATGACATGTAATTAAAATAAATATATGCTATTTATATTGAATAATAAACCTGATTATTATGCAAATTAAAATAATATTCTTTATGTATTTGAAATAAATACCCTCAAGATTATTCATTTAGAGTAATTATATGTTATTAATTCTGAATACATAAACCTGAGGGTTATGCATTTAAAATAAATAGGCCTTATTACATGAATGAATATGCATCATGTAAGGTTTATTTCATAGGTTTGCCTTGAAATTATCTAATAAAAAGGCACGCAATTTTGTCATTTAATAAAATTACATAAATCTTAAAAATTGGGGTTAAATATTTCTGTGAGTGTATTAGTGCTTAGCATATTTTTAATTAATGTTTTTCTTAGTTCATATCTTACATCTTATGAATGTTTTTCTTTTACATTTTATTGTTGGATGTAACTGGGACCCCAATAATCTCGTTCCACCACATGTACCAGCTGAGATGTGAATGACAAATAAATCTCTGACTCTGACGCAGCCTCACACTAAAATTAAATTTGGTACCTCGCATATATTTTTAAGTTATCATGCTCACAACAAGGACGGATGGATGGGAGCATATTTCCTACTCCTCCTTTTAACTCCACAATCAGGGATAACAAATGAACAATCCTTTTTGAAAGAAAAAAATGAAGAAGTACATTCTAACCCATAATTCTTTGAGCTGCAACTGTTTGAAGTAGAATAAGGCTTATACGGCATAACCACAAATGAGCAAAGGGGAGACTAAAACAGCCCAAACTCCTCAGAAACATTAAAAAATAAAAGAAAAATAATTCAACAAGCAACAGTCTGGGTAATTGTTTAGTGTTTTCTCCAAGGAGTTGCATACACTCATTTAAGGTGCAGCTTTAGTAGAAAAGGTAATTTAAAGAATGTGCCAGAACGCTTGTATACTTTTTACTCCGACTGAAACTTTTCAGATTGTTCAGTTGTTTATTTCCAGTGATTATTGTGTCAGAGAAATAAAACGTTTGTCTGCATTTTAGGTTTTGTATCCAAATCATCCTTTAGGTTTTGTTGCGAGCGACCACATTTTAAAACAACATCATAAGGCTAATAAACGCGAAATCTTTCTCAAACATGCACATCACAACATACATCCTGTAGCTAAAAACATGCACGAAAGCAGCCAGGACTATATGTACATACTGTCTATATAAATATATATAAAGAGAGAAAGCTGCTATAATCTTAAGGGGACGGAGATGTTCATAACAACTTAATTTAGAACCAGTTTGAAAGAACGATGTACCTCGATACAAGGAGTGAGATTGTGGAATACCGTATTCGTCGGAGGAAAATACGCACCGTGTTTAATACGCTTTGTCCAATTATTAACAAGAAACAAGAAAAAAACGTAAATAATACGCTTCGGTGTTTAATACGCGTCATCGCCACACGACGCGTCAGCGCCTCATTTGCCCTAATTAAGATGGCGGCGACATAAGAAAGCGAGTACGAAGATCTTCACAAGGAAACACGGTAAAACAATTATTTCTTTGCGAGAAAAAATATATTTCTTAGCTGACTTTATAGCAGACGTGCTCCTGAGCTTAACGAAATGTTCAAATCAGCTGGATTTTTTTTTTAAAAGTTTGCCGAATTTTAGGCAGGCGGTTCGGACCGGACGCTTTGTTTCTTTAAATTTAGCTAAATAAACGCTTAAAAAATATATTTCTTACCTGACTTTATAGCAGACAGTCCCCTGAGCTCAACCAAATGTGAAATCAGCTGGATTTAAAAATCTGCGGTGTGGTTTATGAGTTACGGTATCTTGCTAACAGCTACATCCATAGCAAGGGGCGGGCAGCGACAGAGTCAGTCCGACCAGAGGAGGCTTTTTTCGGACACATGAGCTAGAAACGTCTGGAAGTGGCCCTCTTCCTCTTCGCTCTCTGAGTCCTCTGCTGCTGCCCATAGCGGCCGAAACTGGTACTGCACCATTTTTGCCCAAAATGTAAAACGGCGAATCAGAGCGAAAAATGGGTCTAAAAATATGGGAAAAAATCCATAGATGATACGCTTCAGTGTTTAATACGCAGGACATTCAAATGAGAAGAAAAAAAACGCGTATTATAGACCGGTTTTTACGGTAATCTGGAAAATGATATTAAAAGTGCCAAGTCAATGTAATAATAATAATAATTTGTCACATTTGTCATCTGTGTATGTTTCCCATACTTGACAGACGAAATTGGTCTTCTGCATTTAACCCAACCACCACCAGGTGGTGCAGCGAGCAGCGTAGTCGCGCTCGGGGAGCTGGAGAATTAGATGTGCACTCATAGACACCCCAAGGTGTGTAGTGGCCGGGGCGCGAACCCGCGTCCTTCGGGTCCCAAGTCAAAAGCCCTGCCACCAAATTGATAAAGGTTGGATTGCTAAAAAAAATATGAAACTGTATAATGTGTACTCGTATAAATTGTTGTTTTATAAGGATTTCATTTTTTGTTTTATTGTTTTACTAACTGAAGAATGTTATTGTTTGAATTTTATTCATGAGAAAAAAGGGGCAGATATAAGAATTTTTTTCTTCTCTCTGCTTCCTTTCATTTTAATGTATTGGATTCTTTTCTTTTCTTTTTGTTGTCGTTGTAAATATAACTGTTGTAAATATAATTAATATGTTTTTTGGATATGAAATTAAATGAATAAATTATTATTATTATTATTATTATGTCGCCCACACTTTCCATACAAACAGAAGTAGTTTTAATGGGTGGAAGTTCGTATGAAGCCACCTCAGCACAGATTTGTCTTTGCAGGATCTGAAGGGCAGCGTGAACCTGAGAATCCTCTCTGGATGAGAAGCTCCTGCTCGTGGCTACAGGTTTCAGTGTGAGCTCAGCAGCCAACCCACAGAGAGCTCGTATCTCATTCCACTGAGGTCGCCTCGGTGCCCTTCTTGCCACAGTGAGACCAGATGACGCTGCTCTCGCTCCCATCTGTCCCGGCCCACTGACACCTCGCAAACCAGAAGCAGCACAGATTGTGACTCCTGCATGACTTCGCAGGCACAGCGGGCCCCGATGCTTCCTCCGGCCCCGATGGTCCCACGTCCCATATGACCCTTTTTGGATGTGAGAACGTGTCGATTGCATGAATGCTCAGTTGGGCGTCTCTCAATCTGGGATAAACGTTTTGTTCACGCTTTGATCTGGAGATGTGGCGACTTGCAAACTGAAGTAAACCTCCACTCATCAAGTTTACAAAAGCAAAGAGCAGCATATCTTATGAAGTGCTATTAAAACTAATGAAGTAGGTGATTTGATGTTAAAATATTGACTATACCTATTGGAGTCAATTCTGTCTGCTGGCAAAATATCTCTTGAACAAATAACCAGATTTTAAACAAAGGTTCAGAAGGTAACAACTGTAAATGCGTCTGCAGCCGATTAAAATTTGGAGTCAATTCAATTCAAAATAGCCGTCAAAGCCAACTGAACTCAAAAAATATAAAAATAGTTATACTCAAGTCAATTTTACAAATATTGAGCTAACATTTGGTGAGGCAGCTGCAACACAAACCCTGAGCACTACACAATTTTGCAATGTCTTTACCTTAAACTGTGGCAATTGTTTGCCTATTTTACGACTGTCTATTGTTGTCATAATTCACTGTTGTCATCACTCTTTATTAAAAAAATCAGGTCTCTCTTGTAAATGAGTCCCAGAGGCTCAATGGGATTAACCTGTCTAAATAAAGGTTGAATGAATGTAACTGTTTGAGTCAAAAATATCTGTTAGCAAAATATCCCATGAACCATTGGACGGATTTTAGTGAAACTATTAGGAAGTCCTTGTTTTATGTAGATCTACGAATTTTTACCTTTTAGAATCAGTATAATCTCAAAGTGGTTGGCACAGCTAATCAACCTTGGCATTCACGAACATATCTATAATACCTCAGTTGAGTTTTACATATATTGGTGTGGTAGTAGCAGAGAGTCATTCATAAAATACTCCAAGCAGCTTAACAGATCATGTTATTCCCAAGGTTTGACTAAATAGCGACAACTCAACATGAGATGAAAGTCTAAATGAAGGGCAGTGGGCGATATGCATTCCTTCACAAAGTGCAAGGCCATGAATTTAAAGTAAGACTGCAAACATTTTTAATCTTTACAGCCACCAATGATACTAAAATTCATATTTCTAAAGATATCCTGATTAAAATGTTAGAAGTCCTACAGGGAAATAAGCTTATTGATTTGAAAGTGTTCTCTGTTTGGCGCCACTCCCTCCTCCCGATACGACCCAGTTCCTCGTTTTGTTTTCATGAGCACCATCTTTCACAGGAGGACACAATAATTACACTCTGTGCACTCAGTGGAGCCCTCCACATTAGATTCTGGCCTTTGGTAACATTTTAATTTGAGGTCATTATTGCAGGCATCATAAGAACACAAGGAGGTAATGAATTAAGTTTTCTTCATCAGTTCTGCAGTTTTAGTAATCAGGTTTTAGGATTTGGATGATCATGTACCTTTAAAAAAACATGTTGATAAAGCTAATATTTAAAAAATCAAATGTTTTGGGGTGAGGTTTAATATCTATCCAGTTAGTTTCTTCTATACAGCAGAAAGAAGCTTACACACAAGAAAAAGTAAAATAATGCGCTAAACAAGGTTTATGCTTCCATTTAGTTGCCCCCCCATCTTGGAGTGAAATGGGGTATTTGAAAAAAACGTCTGTCCGTCCAACCATGTTGTAACCGTAGTAACTTGAAAAATAAGTGAGGTACAGTACTGATTTCCATTTAGGTGTGTGGCTACATGTAGGCGTACACATCAGAATCTAAGATGGTTGCCACCATAGATGTATACCTTTTGATGTATATTTTGTGATGTAGCTTGAAGGTTAACATTGGTTGAACAAACAGTGAAATAAGGGGCAGATATAATAAGATTTCATCTTCTTTCTGCTCCTTCAGAAGCCACAGTTCACTGAACGTCCTGGATGCTGTTGAAGTTGGGAAGAAACGTTGGTTACGTACTGTAACCCCAGATTATATGAATGCAGGCAGAGCCCTTTAAGCCACGCCCTAGTGGGTTTACCCTTGCGCTTCGCGCCAATCACTGAAGACTTCTAGTCCACGCCCACCTGCCGTGGGCCCCGCCTCGGTCTGCTATTTATTCTGATGCTGACCGAGAATCGGCTCCCAAGTAAGGTAAAACAATTTTTCACCAAGAGCCAGGGAGGCCCGGGGCTTAAAGGGCTCTGCCTGCATTCATATAATCTGGGGTTACAGTACGTAACCAACGTTATATTTCATGCAGGCTATCGCCCTTTAAGCCACGCCCTAGTGGGTTAAAGGCGAAGCAGGATATGGTCCATGCCTCACTGGGTCTGACTGGAACCAACAACCTGGCAACCGCCACCCTCACCGAGGGTACTAGCAGGTGTTCTGTACGGTATTGCCCATCAATAAAGACAGAAACGACTGTGTCATTTAATCAATAGTTTTATTGATAATGAAAGTTTTTTACTCCGCTGCAACCCTGAGGACAGAATGTGTCAAAGAGGAGCTGGAGACATCTCGCAGATAAAAACGAATGAATGGAGTTACTGACGACCAGGAAGCTGCGGAGCAGATATCCTGTACCGACAAACCATTGACCAAGGCAGTGGAAGCCGCCATTCCTCGAGTGGAATGAGCTTTAATGCCCTCGGGAGGCTGTAGACCAGCCGAACTGTAAGCCTGGGAGATGGCCTCACACAACCAATGCGACAAGCGCTGAGGGGTCAAAGGTTGACCCTGAGAGCCTTCTCTGAAATGCACAAAGAGCCTATCAGATTTACGTATTGCAACAGTGCGTTCTACGTAACATCTGAGAGCTCGGACCGGGCAAAGCAAGTGGAGCTGCTCCTCCTCTGGTTTAGAGTGAGGAGGAAGGCAAAACCCGTCCAGTGTGATGATCCTGGACTTGAATGAAGACGTTATGACCTTAGGCGTGAATGTTGGGTTAGGCCTAAGTTCAGCAGAACTCCCGTCTCCTTGTATTTTTAAGAAGGAAGGAGAAACAGACAGACCAGAAAGGTCACTTACTCTTTTAGTTGACGTAAGAGCCAACAACAGAGCCGTTTTAAATGATAAGAACTTTAGTGGGACCTCATTTAGAGGCTCAAAAGGATTCTTAGTTAGTGCGTTCAAGACAGTAACCAAGTCCCATTGAGGAGCCAAGGACCGTGAAACTGGCCTAAGACGGCGAACACCTCTCAAGAAACGTTTCATTATGGCATGATTAAACACGGTCCTATCATGAAACCCCTCATGACATGATGAAATTGCTGCAGCATATGTTTTAATGGTGCTGAAAGCCAGATTTCTGTCTAGCAATAGTTGTAGGAAAGATAAAATTGGACCCAGGTGACATGAACATGGGTCCAGATGTCTCTCCGTACACCAACGCTGAAAAGCTGCCCATTTTGAAGCGTAAACAGCTATTGTAGACTGTGCACGCGAGCCCTGAATGGTACCAATGACATCTTTAGAGAAACCGAGGTTTTCTAAGCGTTGTCGTTCAGCGTCCAAGCCCACAGGTGCTGACCTATGACTGGAGGGCTCGTTATTGCACCCCCTGCCTGTAGGAGAGCGTCGTCTCTCCAAGGGAGTTTCCAAGAGTGGCCTGACAGCTGCTTCAGGACCGGGAACCATGGGGCGTTCACGCGCTCCGGAGCGATCAGAATGACTGGCACTCCCTCCTCTCGTACTCTTTCCAGCAGTGTGGATAGCAGAGGAACAGGCGGGAAAGCGTAACTCAATACCTTCGGCCATGGTTTGTGAGCAAACGCGTCCACCCCCAATGGTGGGGTGTCGAGGGGACTCAGGGAGAAGAACAGGGGGCACTGTGAATTCTCGCGTGTTGCGAACAAGTCCACCTCGGCCCTCCCGAACCTGGACCAGATTTGAGACACCAGGTCCGGGTGCAATGTCCAATCTCTGTCCAGAGGCCCCCCTCTTGACATGATATCGGCACCTCTGTTTAGCACCCCTGGGATGTAAACAGCCCTCAGCGATCTGAGGTGAACGTTTGCCCAGCAAAGCAGCTCCCTGGCTGTTTTCAACAGCTGGGTTGATCGAACCCCGCCCTCGTGGTTGATGTAAGCTGCGGCTGTTATGTTGTCCGTGTGTACGAGGACATCCTGATGATGGAGCATGTGCACAAAGTGTTTCAGAACTTTGTGAACCGTTAACAATTCCAACACGTTTATGTGGAGAGACGTGCTGGGCGGCCACGTTCCGCCCACAGTCTGAGACTGACATGTCCCCCCCCAACCGGAAAGAGAGGCATCGGTGAAAACCGCCCGTCGTGACGTCACTTTGCCCAGGGAAACCCCCTCTGACAGGGTCCTGGGGTTTCCCCAGAACTCCAAGTCTGTCCTCACAGACTGGGGAACCGTGAGCTGGCGCCTTTTGTGGCGTGCAGGGTCTATTCTCTGACGAATAAACCACCTCTGCAACTTCCGCATGTTCAATAAACCGAGTTTCACCACCGTGTGGCCTGCGGCCATCATCCCTAACAGCCGCATAATTGTGATCGCCGACACCGTGTTGCGCGGCTTGACGCGGTGGAGGAGTGACGTCAGCGAATCTATTCTCTGGTTCGACAGAACCGCTTTCATTGTTATCGAGCATAAGTTGACTCCCAGAAAAAGTATCTGTTGAGCTGGTGAAACAGAACTTTTCTCCCAATTTATGGCGAAGCCTAAACTGGTCAGATGACTCACCAAAATCTCCGTCTGTGTAGCTGCCTCCATCTTGGATCGAGACAGAAGCAACAGATCGTCGATGTAATACATGATTCGGAAGCCCCTCGAACGCAGCGGTTGTAACGCTGCTTCGATTACCTTTGTAAAAGTCCGCGGCGCAAGCGCGTACCCGAAAGGTAGGCGATTGAACTCGTAACAGGTTCCCTGAAAGGCAAACCTGAGGAACTTCCTGTGTTTCGGGACGATCGGTATGTGGAAGTAAGCGTCTCTGAGATCGATTGCTACGAACCAGTCCCCTGACGTCACGTTCTCGAGGACGCGCTTCAACGTCAACATATGAAAGGGACGTTTCATAATGTAGTCGTTGAAAAAAGACAGATCCAAAATCGGTCTGAGACCTCCAGATTTCTTTGGAACGAGAAAATATTTTGAATAAAACCCGTTCATTTCGTCGTCGGGAGGGACCCCGGAAATGACGTGTTTCGCCAAAAGTTCCTGTAGTTCCAATCTTAGCGCCGCCCCCTGTGCAGGAGACGAGAGCTTCGTCTCCAAAACTCCGTTGAATCTGGGTGGCGTCATTGCAAACTGCAGAGTGTAACCGTCGCGAACCAGACGCCGTAACCATTTGTTCAGAGAGCAAGTTTGCAGCCAAACCGCTCTGTGATCCGTCAAGGGGGCAGCCATCTTGTTCTGCTGCCTGAGGAGACATAATTTGGCCTCTACCGCCGCCAAGTGGACAGAGTCCGCATTGGCCCAAGGGAGGCCGGTTTGAAAAGGGACGTTTACTGCATGTCGCCTCACGGGTGCAGCACTGACACACGTTTGACTCATGAGAGCATGAGAAACGTCTTTTCTGAGACGGATCAGTGGCATTACCTGTGGCTTGAGTCGTTGGAGAAAAAGGCAGAAATGTCCTGGCTGGAGCTAAATTGTCCAGACCAGGCTCATGACAGGTAACTGAGTTAACAAAAGCAGAAGTTTGTCTGACATGACTGTGCAGTGCATCGCCTTGTGCCTGCAAACAGTCACGTACACATGCCCCCGTCTTCGTACGGGGAGGCGGGGCTGGAGTGGGTACAGGGGGACCATCGAAACCACTTGAAGCTCTGCTTTGTGTGGAAGAATGTGCATTGTTTGTATCGCACGAACCTGGAGATGCGTTCACGGACCTCTGAAAGGAGGAAACCAGCGTGTCTGAATAAAAAACACTGTTTTCAAAGACAGATTCTTTATTTTCAGAAACCAAAACATTGCAGAACACATCCCCTGTACACCGTCATTTTTTCATGTCCCGCTTTGCACCTTGGTGCTGGCTGGACCATGAGGACTGCTGGCGACCCCTGCCTCTGGAGCTCCAGGCTCCCCGCTGGAAGTAGGGAGCCGGTTGTCCTTTGGACGGGGCTGGTGTGTGCGGCACAGCGAATGTCTTTGATGGGGATGAAAGCCTCTTCTCGCTGCGGTACGCCTTACTCTGCTCCGTAGGGCGCACCGGACCGTGTGAAGCTCGAGGGTCTGCCCGCGGCGGAGCAGCGTGCTTCCTCACCTGCTCGAGCGCGTCTGTGGACGAGCGCAGATGGTCGAACACAGCCTGGTAGTGATCGCCGAAAAGACCCTGCGTCGAAATCGGCCCCTCCAGAAGCTGTCGCTTGATCTCCTCTGTGATGGTGGGGCACAGCTTGAGCCACACCTGACGTTGGAGCAGCGTAGCCCACGCTGTGATCCTTGCAGAGCAGGTCGCCAGTGCCCCGCACAGGTTGGTGATGGCGTCCAGAGCCGCTCCTGCGTTCTCGTGTGTCGGCTCCCGCCCGACTCCGACGGCGAGGAGAGCGATGTTATTTGCCGCGGCACCAACCTGCGAAGCACACTTGTGGATGCGGTCCTGCATCTTTGTCGAGAACTGATCTGCAGGTGCTGGTGGTGTCGCGGGTTTCCCCACAACTTTGGCGGATTTTAGGCCAAAAACCGCGGACAGACTTTGCTCCAGTGGTGGAACCGAGGGGAAGGTCTGGTCCGTCAGTCCCTGGACCTTCGTCACCGGCACAAATGAGGAAACAGGCGCCCTCATTTTCAGCGGGTCACGTCCTTCAGCCTGCAGCAGAGACAGGATGTCTGGGACGCACGGCCAGATCATCTGCGTCTGGCTCACAGGCTTCGCAGCGAACCGTCCCGCCAGGAGTGGT
>JBBPBX010067891.1:8740-19290 GCA_038048925.1 Garcialebias charrua | reverse complement strand
CTCTGTTACCAGCTTTGCTGGAGAGGGTGAGAGAGGAAAAAGTATCAATGATCCTAATTGCTCCGGAGTGCCTGAATGCACCATGGTAGGGGTTGAACGAGTACATAATTTTTAAACTCAACATTATCATAAATAAACTCGAGTAGTGCTCGGGTAGTCGATGGCGTCATATGAACTTAAGATGCAAAATAAATAAATAAATAAAAATGCATAAAAACGTCATGATTTACCAAAAAGAAAAAAGGACCAACAAAACATTGGGAGCATTTGTTATGCTCCTATCATTTATCATACTGCAGACACGTCACAGGAAAACAAAACTATTAGTTGTTATTATTATCATTATTATTAAAATACCATAGTGAAAGTAACGTCAAAAACGAAACTTAAAAACATGTGGGGCGTTCACCACGTTGCATCTCCGCCTGCAGTGCTGTGCAATTAGGTTTACTTTTAGAGATTATTGTGTTTATAGGTTTTTAATAGGTTTAGAGATTAATATTTGTTGCTTTTTGTTTGTGATTTGTGGTTCGGTCGATTGAACCCCGTGTTATATGTGACCTGCAATGCAACACTGCCCCCTGCTGTCACAATCTACGGTGGTCAGAGAAATGAAAATCAACAGGAAGTTGATTCAATGAGTAGCACATTTTATAAAATTATAAACTGTTTTACCTTTTTGACAAGACTGAGCCTGCTCCATGCGTACAAAGGGATCCATTTGTAGCGTCTACTAAAAGCTAAAAACTACCCCGCGCTCGGTGCGGACCATGTGAAATGTGACATAATGACGTCAGTGCGACGTGATGACGTCACTACGAGTACTTGACAGGGACAAAAAGACCTCAATAGAAGTTTTAGGACTCGACCTCTCGATTAATCGGGTACTCTGTTAAAGCACTAGTTACAACAGTTAACCAGTCTCTCCTGGAAACTGCCTTGGAGAGATGATGCTCTCCTACAAGCTGGGGGAGTAATCAAGAGCTTTCCTGTAATAGGCCAGCACCTGCTGGCCTGGTTGCTGAACGTGAACGTTTAGAAAACCTTGGGTTTTCTAAGGATGTTATACGTACACTCCAAGGAGCTCGTACAAAATCAACCACGACTGTTTACGCATCTAAATGAGCTGCTTTTCAGCGATGGTGTCTAGGAAAACAGATGGACCCATCTTCATGTCCTCTGGGTTCCATCTTATCATATTTACAATTATTACTGGACAGAAATCTAGCTTTCAGCACGGTTAAAACATATGCTGCAGCTGGACGACATACTGGACGACTGAGAATCTTCACCAGCATATGCTGCAGCGATTTCCTCATGTCACAAGGGGTTCAATGATAGAACAGTGTTTAATCATCCCCTAATGAAATGATTTCTGAAGGGTGCACGTCACCTTAGACCAGTATCACGCTCCTTGACTCCACAATGGGACTTAGTTACTGTGCTAAACTCATTAACTAAAAATCCATTTGAGCCGCTGGACCAGATACCACTAAAATATCTGTCCTTTAAAACAGCCTTGTTATTGGCTCTGACATCAGCCAAAAGGGCAAGTGACTTATCAGGCCTGTCAGTCTCTCCTTCCTGTTCTAAAATTCAGGGAGATGGAAGTTCAGCTGAACTTAGACCGAATCCTGC
The DNA here is from genome assembly GCA_038048925.1 of Garcialebias charrua. Classification (NCBI taxonomy): domain Eukaryota; kingdom Metazoa; phylum Chordata; class Actinopteri; order Cyprinodontiformes; family Rivulidae; genus Garcialebias; species Garcialebias charrua. The sequence continues at coordinate 17,652 of JBBPBX010067891.1, read as the reverse complement.
TTTTATTCCTAAAAACATATTGAGTTCATTCAGGTCCAGAGTTATTACTCTGGACGGGTTCTGTCTTCTTCCTCACAAAAATGCAGAGGAGAAACATCTGCACCTGCTTTGTCCAGTGCGAGCACTTAAGTGCTATGTGGCACGCACTGTTACAATGCGTAAGTCAGATAGGCTATTTGTGCATTTCATAGAGCAATCTCAGGGTCAACCTTTGACCTCTCAGCGTTTATCACATTGGTTGTGTGAAGCCATCTCACTTGGCTACAACTCTTCCGGCCTACAGCCCCCTGAAGGAATTAAAGCTCATTCTACAAGAGGGATTTTGGCTTCTACAGCCTTGCACGGGGGCGTCTCTGTGCAGGACATCTGTTCTGCTGTGTCGTGGTCGTCACTGACCCCCTTCATCCGCTTTTACTTGAGAGATGTCTCTAGCCCCTCATTGACACATTCTGTTCTCAGGGTAGTGGCTAAGTGATTGTTTTTTCATTCTCAATAAACTTATTGATTAATTGACACAGTTGTAGTGATACAACTGCCTTGGAAACACTTCTCTGATCGCTCTCAGTAATGAACTTTTTGGGAGTTATTCCCGAAGGGACAATAATACTTTTATTACATTTATTTGAATCAAAACACATATTATTTCAGAAGAGACTTCCTTTTAATGTGTGTTAATTCTGAATTAATTCTGAGAATAACTTGTCATTGTTTGATCATGTTTTATGCTGTTACCAATGATGGTCACTTCTTCATATGATGAATCAAAAACTATGGCAAAGTTGAAATTTATGTCAAGCTGAGCTTTTCAGAGTTGTTTTAAGAAGGTTGCCACGTGAATCAGAGCCTAATCTAAATATCTTTAGAACTGGTGGCTATGAGTCTGGCTGTCCTGAATACTATCTTCTCTGTTATCCTGAAATGGCCTTCACATTTTCAGCTTTCTGACCGAGCAAAATCCCTCCCGTTCTCTGAAAAACAACCTATGAGCAGTTGGAATTAGCGGAGTCAACCCTTTTCTCTTAAAGGACAACACCCACCATGTTTTCAAATTGCATCGCCATTAATATTTATTAGTTTATTTAAAAATAAAACAGGAGCGTTTATTTATATTGTAGAGAAATAAAGCTAAATGTGTTATTTCATGATTTATAGCAGATTTTAGCATGCAGCTCCGGGAAAATCTGTCCCTCTCCATATATGATCTCCATATATGAGTGACCGCAGCAGAAGTGAGAGGCAGTCTCAGAAAGATTAATCCCCATAAAGCAACTGGACCAGACAACATCCCAGGGAAAGTTCTGAAGGAATGTGCAGACCAGCTCTGTGAGGTGCTGGCTGACATCTTCACCACCTCACTTTCACTGGAGTCAGTTCCCACCTGCCTGAAGACTGCCACCATCATCCCAGTTCCAAAGAGCTCCACAGTGACTGGTCTGAATGACTATAGACCGGTGGCTCTCACCCCGGTGGTCGCTAAATGTTTTGAGAAACTGGTCATGTCCCACATAAAGAAAACCGTGAACACCAACGTGGACCCTCATCAATACGCATACCGTGAGAACCGATCAACAGAGGACGCCATTTCTTCCGTGGTCCACACTGCTCTCACCCACCTGGATCAGAAGGACTCATACGTGCGCCTGCTCTTTGTGGACTTCACATCTGCCTTCAACACCATGATCCCCCAAACTCTGATAGACAAACTATCTACACTTGGACTAAGCCCCTCTATTTGTAACTGGATACTAGACTTCTTAACAAACAGACCACAGTCCGTGAAGATCCACAACTTCTCCTCCTCCACCATAACCCTCAGCACTGGCTCTCCCCAAGGATGTGTGCTGAGCCCCCTTCTGTTCACTCTGCTCACATATGATTGTACAGCCACACTTCCAGGCTGTCATATTGTTAAGTTTGCAGATGATACAGCTGTGGTGGGCTGCATCACAAACAATGATGAGTCCAGCTACAGACAGGAGGTGGAGCACCTGGAGAGCTGGTGCAAAGAGAATAATCTTCACATGAATGTGAAGAAGACAAAGGAGATGATTGTGGACTTCAGGAGGAACAAACACACCCACGCCCCACTGAAAATGGGTGGGTCTGCAGTGGAAGTGGTCTCCAGCTACAAATACTTGGGTGTACACTTGAATGATAACCTCAGCTGGAGCAACAACACCACCAGCCTGATCAAGAAAGGTCATCAGAGACTCTACTTCCTCAGACGGCTGAGACGTGCTGGTCTGAGCAGCCCAGTTCTCACCTCGTTCTACAGGTGTGCAGTGGAGAGCGTCCTGTGCTCCAGCATCAATGTGTGGCATGGAGGCTGCACAGTTGAAGAGAGGAAAGCTCTACAGAGAGTGGTGAAGGCTGCACAGAAGTCTGTTGGAGTCAGACTCCCCACCATCGCGGACGTTTACACCTCCAGGTGCAGGAAAAGAGCCACCTGCATCATGAAGGATCTCACTCACCCAGCACACTCGCTCTTTGCCCCACTCCCCTCAGGACGGAGGTTGAGGAGCATCAAATGTAGAACCACTAGACTGAGGAACAGCTTCTACCCTGAGGCTGTCAGACTCATGAATAAATAAATAACAAGAATAAACACTGCAAAATATCACATCATGTTGATGCTGATCTGTTTCTTGTTGCTGCGTTTCACCTGTGACCATCTGCTCATAATGACTCATGTTCGTGCTGCTGTTTATAACGATGTTTTTCTACTACATTAGGGCTTAGAGTATTACTAGCTGATGCTTCTCTTAGTTAATCCTAGAATGTTATTACTGTTTTTCTCTTGCATTTGTTGTTTCTCTTGTAGTTGTTGTTGGATGTAACTGGGACCCCGTGTACATAATTTCGTTTTCATCACATGTACTACATGCGGTGCAAATGACAATAAAGACTCTCTGACTCTCTCTGACTCTGATATGGGCATTGACATCACTGAAGTTTCCGCCTTGGAGTTATAGGCGGAGTTATAACAAGCATGCATCAACTTCTGACCAGAGAATACAACTACTGTAATAAAAACGATGTGTGGGACAAACGTCAGGCTTTTACAAGTAGTCGTGTTGTGTCATTTTAATATTTCCTCAGTAATAATTGTACAACTGTCTGCTGATCAGCAGCAGCACCACCTCCCTCCGCTGCTCAGAGGAAAAAAAAAAAGTGAAACATATTTAATATTCCCTTGTTAATAAATCTGCATGTTGATTAATCCCACGGTCACTCACTGATGTCATATTCTGAGCGTGCAACCACTTTTTATTCTCTCCCTGTGACCTGACAGCCAGGTTGGGAGTACAGAATTAAAAAGACAGCCGCAGAGGAGCTCTGAGCGCGCATGCTGGATACGGAGCCGAGGTTGGATACGGAGCCGAGCCTAAGTCGGCACCACGAAGGAATGCAGAGCCGGGGGAAGACACGCGGCTGGCTCCTCTCATGGGCAGAGGAGCAAATGTGAGAGCAGCAACAGTTTTAACCGCAGCGCGAAGGAACTTCAAAGGTGACCAGCAGAACGCAGCCGGGAGAAGACGCGCAGCTGGCTCCAAGGCAGCGGGCAGAGGAGTGAAGGCTGAGTTATAGTCGCGCTTTGGTCCGCAAGCTGGAGCGCGCGCCGTGCGCGCGCAGAGCGTGGCGCGCGGCGCTGCGTTCATAGTTTCGCCACGTTGTTTATAGTTGATGCACGGCGGAGCATGGTAAAATGCTGTTCTTTGAAAGCCCAGTCCATGGCGTCAACGGCAAAAGTCAACGGTGTGGCGCGCGGCGCCGCGCGCACTAGGCTTGCGGAGTTTCAAAATTTCGGAGGTGCGCGACACGCGCCAAGACGTCGCGCGGGGCCAACGCGCAGGGGGCGGGGACTGCGATATTGCGTCACTTCTGGCGCGCGCCCCTCGCGCACGGCGCGACGCGTCAAGTATAAATCAAGCTTTAGTGAGAGCAGCGTTTTAACCGCAGCGGTGTTATATCTTATTAAAAAGTTCTAATAAATAAATAAAAACGGAGCGCTGGTCCAGCTGTAAACACAACTGCACCAGGAAATATTTAGAGATCACGTATCCACGTAGGACACGATCAACTGCAGTTCTCTCATAAACCTCCATGGCGAACTCACTCCTGCCTTCTGGGTGGAGACTTCAATTACGTGATTTCACACTTCGGCAATCTTCGACCGGGTTTCCGGATTCATCCGGGACTCGTTGTTTTTTTGTTTTTTTTAACGCTCGCCTGGCCCAATTGCAAAAATGAAAATAGACATCATATTCTACTACAGTAATTGTCCAATATGGTGAATTGTTACTGTCATGGTGGGTGTTGTCCTTTAAAGGCCCCCCTTCCTGTCCGGGGTCAGAATCTGGTGAGAAAGTAGAGATGAAAGCCTTTCTCCTTTTATGCTGGTACGTCTGACCATTAAGCCAAAGGTCTATGTAACCAGTAAAGGACTTATAACATGCCTGTTATAAGTTCACTTCCAGCTGTAAAAAGCTCCATCTTGAATAAGAATTCTTCCTGAAGAATGTTTATGCTGAAAAGCTGAACCAGAAACCATCATCGTAACTCTTGACTGATTTGAGGCCGACACACACAGACAGTGTGAGCAAACCGGCGACCTGCTGTTGGAGAGAGTGGGACGAACAAACCGTCTCTGTCCATCGTCTGGAAACCCCTCTTACCAGAAGAAGACTTCAAAGGTAAAGAATGCTGTTTGTTTACAAACTTGGACTGGACCGGTTCGAGCTGATGTCAGCAGAGGATGTGCAATGCTGGTTACACATTCTGTAGACAACTTTTACTTCATTCAATTTCTGCTCTCCTACTCCTCCTAAACTTTCTCCTTATATTTTCTGAAGCCATAAACTCTAAGTAATGTGCCTGCAGTATTAAGTAAATATGACTTTACTTGTCTGTTGTTTTTAAATTGAAATCTGTCCACAGTAGTTGTATATGAAAGAAAAATCAGACCCAATCTTTATCCTCATGTGATGTAATTTATTGATTTGTTATTAAATGATTCAGTTTCTGCTGATTCAACATAAGTAACGTTTACTGTCAAATAAATTTCGTCACTCACAATTTATTGGCTGAACTCCTAAAAAGAGAGAACTCATTTAAAATTAAATGCTAAGAATTTGGGTCAGATAAATTCTGCCCAAACTTTCATTTTGGAATATTGCACAGTCAGAAAAACTGACAAGTAATATATGTTACACAGTTATGTCTCTGGCTTTATTTGATGGTGTTGTTTTTGGTTCAACATTCCTTCAATCAGAGATTATTCTTTGTTGGTATCATCTCTTGACCTGTTATGAATAAACTTTATTCAATTATCATCGAATGCTGAGGTTTTGCACACCTGTTATGTTTATTGAGGTGTTGGCAGTTGCTAGAGTGTGTTATGAATTTCAATCAGACCCAGTGAGGCATGGACCATATCCTACTCCGCCATTAAACCCAATAAGCGCAGCTTTTAAAAGGCTACACTTACACTCACAGAATCTGGGGTTACAATATGTAAATGAGTCCCAAAGGATCAATGGGATTAGCCTGTATAAATAAATGTTGAATGAAATTTGTTAGTATTTTTGTTCATTAACTCATGAGAGACACACTGAACAATTATTACCCCAACATAAAGTGAAGGTGGAGGATAATGTCTTGTTTGGGACTGTTAGCAAAATCAATCCAAAACCACCACAAACATCTTATTAAAATAATCCTTGGCTATACAGATACAACTGATTAATTTTATGAGTCAGTAAAATCCAAGATGGCTGCCACAGCCAACTGTTCTTCAAAAGAACAAAACCGGCTATCCCTTAGTAAATTATATGAATGAAGCTGACACTGATCAACTAATGTCAGCACATTCAGGCACATTTTTAAAAATCATTTTTGCCATGAACAGTTTTTGAGTCAGCGTTGTCTGTCAGCAAAATATCTTCTGAACGACAGGGTAGATTTTATTGAAGCTGTAAATAATCGTTGAGCATACTGTACTTCTACGACTAATTGTGTGAATGTTTATGAAGCATTCACACTATGTGATCCATTTTCCTTCCATCCATTTTCCGGCGTCTTTATCATTCCACAATTTTTGTGCAGTTCAAAACATTCAGCTCGTTCAGCACAATCCTGCTATGACTTTTGGTATTGGTGCAATAGCTTTTTTAAATATTTTTTTTTTTCTGCCACTTTTTTTCTCATAGAGAATGAATTGAGCTCATTTTACATTATTCAAATCTTTAGATGTGTTTACAACCTTTTACTGCTCATTTCACATTTTGTTCTGCTTCAGCTTCTTTCAACTTCCTTGTGCAAATTTAAACTTTTTCAGCTACTTTGAGCTAACTTCAGCTGTTTTTTCAGGTGTTTTGTTCTCCTTCCAGATTCTTTCTATGGCATTTTTGTACTTCTATCTTCTTTCTGCTAATTTTAGCTTACATGCTCCTTTCACTTTATTCACGCACGTTTCAACATCTTCTGCAATTTCAGCTACTATTTAGCAGTTATTATGCTAATTTTAGCTTTTCCAGTTGATTTCATATTTTTTGCACTCATGTCAAATTTTATCAGCCCAGTTTGGCATAAATGTGCCCTCTCAACTTCCTTCTTCAGCTTCTTTCTGGTAATTTCAGCTTCTTTCTGTGTTTTTTGCTATACTTTTCAGTAGTTTTTTTGGTTGTTGTTGCTAATTTCAGCTTTTTCAGATAATCTCCAATTTTTGTGCTCATTTCTGCTTCTTTCAGCCTAAATGGGCCAACATGTGCTCTCTGTTATACATGATCTACCTTGCTGGTGCATGGTTTACCTCATGCTGCTGTTTGACGTCATGCTTTTATGCTATTAGTGCTTAGAGCGCATGTTTAGTTGATGTTATTTTTAGTTCATATTTTAGATCTTATTACTGTTTTTCTTCTACATTTTGTTGTTGGATGCATATGGGACCTTGCGTACATAATCTCGTTCCACCACATGTACCACATGAGATGCGAATGACAAATAAATCTCTTTGACTCTGACTGACTTTTCAGCTAGCTTTTTAGTTTTTTTAAGCAAATTTCAGCTTTTTTCAGATGAATTCCAGTTTTTCATGGTAAATTTTCCTACTTTCAGCCTAATTAACATAATTGTGCTGGTTTCATCTTGTTATGCACCTTTCAGCTTTTTTTTTTTTGCTAGTTTCAACTTTTTCTGCAATTTCAGCTGCTATTTAGCTGTTTTTAGTGTTTCCAGTTAATTCCACATTTTTAAGCTCATTTCAGATCTTTCCACTTCCTGCTGGTATTTTAAGCTTCTTTCTGCCCTTTCAGCTACTTTTTGCTAATTTCAGCCTTTTTGTTTTAGCTAATTTCACAATTTCTGTGTCTATTTCTACTTATTTAAAATTGTGTTCTTTCTGCTTTCTTCTGCTAATTTAGGCTTGTTCTTATTTTTAAGCCAAATCTCAGCATGTTTATTTATTATTATTATTATTATTATTATTATTATTATTATTATTATTATTATTATTATTATTATTATTATTATTATTATTATTATTATTATTATCTAAGTTAAACTGTTTTCAGCAAGTTCTTCAGCAATAAGCATTCACACTGAATTTTCACCAGAAATGCAATTTCTCTAATTATCATTTGGAGCCCAGGTTGCTGCCACAGTCTATCCTCAGTAACCATCACAAAAATGTCAAAAACTCAGCCAATTTTATCAATATTGACCTAAGATTTGATGTGGTAGCTGAGAGTCTTTCACAACACATACTCTGAGTGCTAGATCTCCCATTATTATATCACATAAGAGATGAATATCATGATTTCAAAGATTTGACCAAAACATCCATAATTCTGTTATTTCTTAACGGAACATGACATTTTGACATTAAAGGCAGCAAGTGATATCCCTTGGAATACTATTTTAATTAATTAGATAGGGTATAATTACCTCAGTCTTTGCTAATTTTTCAATACCACTCAAAGGACTTTTGGTTTGGTGTTTATCTGTCTGTATAAAACAGAAACTCATGGACTGAAAAAGTATATATTTTTAAACATTTTCCTAAATCTTTAAGTGTAATGTTTAAATCCAAGCTCTCATTTGTGTTTAAAAACCTCCTGGGAAACATCCCACACAAACTTCAAACTTTAGCAGGCCACAGTGCACAAACTGAGAGGGTCGTCACTGGAGTTATGACCATTTTTGGATGTGTTCAGTTGTCTGTGCTTGTCGGTTTATTTAAGGGATCACATCCTCTCGCTCCTCTTTTGGCTTACTTTAGTACGTCAGCCCATCATTTACTGCTGAAGAGAATGCATAAACTGTTTTGAACAGAGCCTCTTGAATTTTGCAAAATGTACCTGAATGGTAACAAATACAGATCTGCTGTTATCTGAAAATGTGTCCATGTTTACAGTTTGCTGTTTTGTTTGGAAGATTTGAGACGGAATAAAATTAGTTAAAAAGTGTGTTGAAATATTTAAGCTAATAAGGTTAAAACATTTGCAGGCTATGTTGCATCTTTTTTTTTTTTTTTTTTTTTTTACCAAATGACCAAATTTTAAAACAGTTCTCTTCTTTTTCAGCATGAAAAACTATTCAGGTAAGCTTCCTCTTATTTATTTTACAATACTTAAACAGACAGCATGGTGGTATAGTTGTTGTCTCACAGAGAGAAGGTCGCCGGTTCAAATCCCGTCTGGGGGGCCTTTCAGGGTGGAGTTTGCATGTTCTCTCTGTGCATGAGTGGATTTTCTCTGGGTACTCCAGTTTCTTCCCACAGACCAAAAACATGCATGTTGGTCTGATTGGTAAATCTAATTTGTCTCTAGGTGTGAGAGAGTGAATTATTGCTAGCCCTTTATCCACAGGTCCTGGTCGGTTCGGGCCAAATTGGGCCTGAGAAAGCTGGTACT